>JALGBA010000261.1:0-118148 GCA_023970755.1 Azemiops feae
TTAGTCTGGCAAGATTCTGTCTATTCTGTGTAAGCAAATAAAGAACTGAACTCTGGATGATCTGTCCTATGTCATTCTTGGCCTTAGCCTAAGAGCTACATAGCCTCTCCTCACAGTGGTGGGATTCAAATATGTGAACAACCGGTTCTCTGTGTGGATGCCGCTTCTGGAAGTCCATTCTGGGCCTGGGCAACAAAAAATTAGCTACCGGTTCTGCCGAAGTGGTACGAACCGGCTGAATCCCACCACTGTCTCCTCAGCATCTACACAGAACCCACTTCCGGCTGAGGTTAAGCAAAGCTCTCTATTCAACCTTCCCCAGGAGCTCTTGGCAAAGTGTGCATAAGTCCCTCCCAGCAACCGCAAGTGATGGAGAGGAGATCCAGGAAGCTCTGAGACAATATGAAGTGCTTCATGGAGGAAAATGATGTTGCCTCTGTGCCACAAAGTTTTTTTTTTCTGAAGTGAATCTAACTTACTTTGCCCAGCCATAGTTGTCACACAATTAAGAGTAGCATTTTTTTCCTTGCAGATTTTCTCAGATGCAGCTTTTTAAATGTGCTTTTATCCAAAGGGAGCTCATTTTCTCCTTCTAGCAATTACCATTTTTGGTATATAGTTTCAGAAAATATGCATTTCTTTGCAGATCTCTCACAGATTTTTGGCAAGAAAATGAAAGACAGTGATGTTTTGAATGCTGACAATCCATGTCATGTTGAACTCTGTTTTGGCAGACCTTCTAAACCAATTTCCATAAAAATTTCCATGGCAGATTTCTTTTTCATCTACAGTACTGTGAAACAGTGTTTTTCACTAATGTGTTGGCATAAATGTACAAAAATTAAACCTTCCACATGTGATAAAAAATATTAATGCATTTTAGACATGGGTCTGTAACGAATCTTGTAAAAATACTCAGACACAATAAGTTTTTTTTTAAAAAAATGTTTCTACATTTTGAGGAGCCAGATAAAGATATGCCATACAACAAAACACTCACCTTTTGGATGGTGGCCTCCAGATATAATAAGAAAATGAATTTCAGCATCTTCATAAAAAAAAAACTGTAAAAAATGCCTGAGATGGGAATAAATAGAGTGGATTTAAAATGATCTGCATAGCCCTGAGCAATACTGATGTAAGGTATCATCATTGGATAACTATTAGCTCCTTTTTTATTTTGGCTGACACCAATCTGAATGTTTTGTCTTCTTTTAATTTCATGCAGCTTTCAATCACTTTCAGTCTATATTGTCTTCTATATCTTTCTCCCAGCCTCCTTGAAAACCACTTAATGTTTTCCCCCACAGATGCTATAATGCTTTCAATTTTAAAAAGGAACATTATATTTTCAAAATATGTAAGTGAGATAAGTACTAAGCTCTTCACAGCTAAATTTGTTCTGAAACGTATGTTAGCTGAGAAGGTCTCATATCAATTATTGTCTTTTTTTGGGGGGTGTCTTCTTTTCAGATGATTTTTCTCCCCTAAACAGATCTTGCAACTTGATTACCTTGTTCACATTGTTCTTCAAAAAGTGGATAGAATAGCAAAGAATAAGTGCTAAGGCATTGTTCCATTTTCTCTACCTCAAATGTAGGACAGGATTTTCAACTCTATCTAGTCCACCCACCACATGGAATAATTCCCCCCCTTGTCTGACATTTTTGCTTGATTTTTAAAATTTGTTTGAGCCCACGGATATCTAATGTTACTATAGGTTTGGAATATCCCTCCTCAGTGCCTTCTTCTACTCCTAACTGGAATTTTTATCAGTCTATAACAGGGGTGTCAAACTCGCAACGTCATGTGACATGTGGCGACGTATCGTGACTTTTTTTGCCATTGCCGGCAATGGGGTGGGCGCGGTTTTGCTATGATGCAACCGGCCTGCAGGCCGGCAGTTTGACACCCCTGGTCTATAAAATCCTTCAGTTTTCAAAGACAAACCCACCCACCCACCCAACCTGTAGTTTCTGAAAATTTTACTCATTACCACAACCATTGTGAGACAAGGTGCCACTGTGCTGGGAACTGATGCTAGACCTGCCCGGATGCAAGGCGAGGTTGGCGGAGAAAGCCCGGATGACCTGATATTCCTTGAACGCTGCTAGCTAGCCTGGTGCAAAGCTAGTTCACCCCCTATGGTGCACCATGGATAGCATACATGCATGAACAAAATGAACTAGCAGTCCTAGGCTGTCAGAACTACTCTATGGTAAAAAAGCATTGTAGGCTTCCCATGCTATGTACACCTTATGCTAAAAACAACAACAACAACAACAACAAAAACCCAGTGGGACAAAGAACTATCATGAAATCACAAATTCATTCATGCAACAAACCAGTGAACATCTTGAGCAAGGAAATTCTCTCCCATTTTGAAAGATTCCAAGACTTGTTTAACTAAAAGGAAAAAAATAGATTTATCAGCAATCCTTATCCTTCAGTCTGCAAGGTGATACCCACTTTACCGTTTATGGATGGAGCAAGCACTTTTTGGAGTCCACAATGAATCTCATTGCCCTATGCATCTGATTTGTTTTTATTGGTTAATTATATTAAAACCAAGTAACCCAATATCATGCTTTTCTCTTTTTATATAAAAAATAAATTTCAAAAAATAAAAAGCTTAAAACAAAAAATGGAAAAAAGTGGGAGAGGGGAACAGCAGGGAAAGCTTAAAAACTGATAAAAATAAAAAAAAGGTTACTTCTAACTCTCTTTAATACAGATACAGATATATATATATATATACCATGCTTCTCTTATCTGTTGACTATCAATTATCTGTTGATAGTTCAAATTCTACTATGGCCATTCATTGTTTATACTGGATATCATTGTATTTCTGCTTCCATTCACTTAAGAATTAGTCACTCCCCCTCCCCAAAACAGAATTTCAACTTTTAATCTTGAATCAGCCAAGATCCATACCTGATTTTCATGGGACAAAGTCTTCTTAAATTTCTCTATATTACAATTAGGAATTTTGTCTCAGCCTTAGTTTTGCCATAGCAAACTGCAGTATCTGCTGGATGTTGGCTCATCTTGAAAAACTAAGTGGGAGAGCTCATTAGTAATTGTCCCATGGGCTATAGATTACACCAGGAAGTCAAAAGATATCCTGGAAGAAGACACTTTTAGTGCCCTTTTTAAATGGATAAACAATATTTCTCAAAATATGAAATCTAGCAGCAACATCCTGAGCTCTACCCTATTTTGCTCTTGGTAGCTAGAGGCTCTTCTAGCTGATACTCAGCCAGCAGTGGGATTCCAGCAAAGTAATTAAAAGAGAAGAACTATACTTGTAACTAAGCTTCAACTGCCTTGTTGTAGTCAAGCTTGCTCATGTTTGCCATGGGCCAGGATGTAACTGGAGATTCTTCAAAGAAACTAATTCATATCCTCCTGTTATATCAAGCCTCTCAAATAAAGGCTCCTTTCTTTGTACAAGAGAAGAGCTATGCTTTTATGGGTGTTTTGGAACTACCAGATGCCTAAAGCAGGCCTAGATCTGCTCATGAGAAGCTTATTGATGTAACTGAGCTGGCTGCAGCAGAGCTGAAAAATAAGTAAAGGAATTCAGGCTGATGCAAACTGATCAAGTTTTTTAAGATCAATTGCAGGAAATTGTAGGAAACAGGTTAGTAGAACTGTACTGTGTTTAATGCTGGCCATCCTAACATCTAAGAATGAAAGTTTAAATAACCCCCTAAAAAACAAATGTAAGGTAAGAGGAATAGAAGGCAGAAGGGACGAGGTGTAGAGGGCAAGCTAGTTTTGGGAGAAGGCAGAGAGTAGCCAAGAAGAGATAAAACCCACAGGTTTGAATGTTGGGCAGGGACAGTTAGATAATAAAAATAAAAGGAAAGACAAGGTCATTTGGGACATACAACATCAGGGGCCTTCTTTGCAGCAGAAATATTACTTGTGAGGAAGCCTAAGTAGTTCTAGTAGAGATTTCCTGACTCAGAATTGCAAGAGAAGGGGAGGGAGAAACAGTGCACCCAAAGCTTAATCGGATGGAAAAAGAGAAGAATTGTACACAGGATTGAGTCTAGGAGGAGGCTGGAGGGAAACTGCATTAATGGAAAATTTGGAACCCATGGGAAAAAGACTAAAAATAGCAGACAGGCAGTGGAAGGAAAGATATGCTAAGAAAATGCCTACAAAAAAGATTAGAGAAACCCATGGGAGAAAAGGATAAAGATGAATCAGGCCAAAATTCTGGAAAAGGAGGAGGGAAGGAAGCATGTTTCCCCTCCCCCCACCTTCTCTTTTGCTCAGGATTTAGGACTTAAGCAAAGCAAATGTCATTGTCTTGCTGTTTATATTGACCTGCACCATTAGGTGGAGGTGGAGGAAAGAGTTGGTTTCTATCCTTAGGTTTTAGAAGCCTATTCAGTCTGTACAAACTCACAGTTCTTGTACACCTGTTGCTCTGCTGTCTTCTCTAATGATGTGAGTAATTGTAAGACCTCACAGAGATTGGATATTTCTCCTTTATGAGTTTGTGGGGGAGGAGAGAATTGCTCCTTAGAGATACAGGCAGATACTCGACTTACAACAATTTGTTTAGTAATCATTTGAAGTTAACAATGGCACTGGAAAAAAGCAACTTATGACCCTTTTTCACAGTTATGACCGTTGCAGCATCTCCATGATCACATGATCAAAATTCAAACACTTGGCAACTGATTCATATTTATGATGGTTGCAATGTCCCAGGGGTTCTGGGATCATCTTTTGTGATCTTCTGACAAGGAAAGTCCATGGAAAAGGCAGATTCACTTAACAACCATATTACTAATTTAACAACTGCCGCAATTGTTACTATAATCTGATCTGAAATCTTATCTGCTTCTTCCAGAGCTCCTGATGTTCTGCATCTACAATCTTCTCAATAACTCTATCTAAAATGGGAGGATTGGAGACTATAGGAGATGAAAGTTTCTATATTGTTAGATACAAGGATGGTCTCTTGAGGAGGGCACAGATTTCAATGTTCCACAAAGAAACATTCACCACTGCTTGGAACCAATGCATGCCATCTCCCAGGAAGCCTTGACTACTTGGGAGGCCAAGGATCTAAAACACAGCTGGCAGAGCTCATAGCTCCAAGGACCTTGTACACTTCCACAGGGTTAACCAGGTGAAATTCCTGTGATTTAAGACTCCCCTAAAATGTCAGCTGTTTAGGTTCAGGAATATGGGACATTAGAAAGATATATAATAGATAGATAGTCGATATAAATAGAAACAGATGAATTATAGCAGCAGTAGCAGCAGCAGTGCTATGAAAGGTTATCAGATCTTCAATAATTTGAAATGACAGTCAAGACATACGTAGTTCATCTATATATGAACTAGTTGCTTTGGAGAGTTATCCCTGTTTCTCTTCATATCAGTCTCTTACTCTGAGTAATATATCTTTTTAAAGTGTATAGTTTTGAGAAATGAAAGGTAAGGCTTTGAATTTTGAAAACACATTGGATTATAGATTTGTTAAGTACAGTGTTAGCTTTTGTATGTGGAAGATCTCCAAAGTGCATTGTAAAAACAGGGCTTACAATATAGAATAATATTGAAGGGCAATGGAATAGAACACTAGGTAAAGAAAGGAACATGCCTTGCAACCTTCTGTTCAAAGACCCAAAATTACAGAGGTATTATTTGTGCTTCTTGGACTATCTAACCCTGCTACTGATCTTATTTGATTCCTGCTAGAATATTTGTCATTACTTACCTGTGCAGCTGGGGTTTAGGCCCAAATCAATTTGTTTCCAAATGCTTGATCATTCACATTACTTATTTTTATTTGTCAAGGGTTTTCCCCTAAAAAGCCAATTTATATTGAATTAAAAGGCTGAATTGACAGCCTAGGAAAAGAGTTTTCACCTCTCTTCAGCTACAGTCATTGTATTCAGAGCAATAACCCACAAACATAAGATATACAGATGGACCCATTTAATCACCAACATGCAAATAAATAAAAAAACAAACTATTTCAAGCTTTTGTAGTGTGTAAGAATCAATTAGCTATACTCTGCAGCACAATAAGTTTCTACTACAGATCCTACACATACTTATTTCAAATGTTCACTAAAATACTAGCGGGATGCTGCATCTTTCAATGGATTTAAAAAGTTATGTGGAAATCCTTTTAATTGAAATATTTTGTGGAGGGTTGCCTCTTTAATAACTGGTCTCAGGGAACTAGGAATCACAGTCAGCACGAAAATATTATCAAAGTTCATGGTCAATCACTGAGGCCAAGCTCATTTCTACTGCTATGAGGGAGGTAACAAAGATATTAATTTTGTCCAGGCAATTTGTCCAGCACGAGGTTGGACTAGAAGACCCGCAAGATCCCTTCCAACTCTGTTACTCTGTTTTTCCGGTTAGGCTGAAGTTTCTTTCTTCCCCTGCAATAAGCTAGCAAGCATTTTTCTCATTAAATCCAACTCTTGCTGGCTCTACTTACAACATATCACTGTAATGTAATGTGGTTACCAGATCCAGGTCCCAATCCACCCTTCCCTCCATTGTCAGTCAATTATGGCATGACTGGATCTAAATAAAACTAGCAGTCAAATTTCTTACAACAGAACGGCTACTGGAATTGGGTATGTCTAGTTTAATGAAGAGAAGGATGAGGGGGTGACATGATAGCAGTGTTCCAATATCTCAGGGGTTGCCACAAAGAAGAGGGAGTCAAGCTATTCTCCAGAGCACCTGAAAGCAAGACAAGAAGCAACGGATGAAAACTAAAAAGAGAAAAGCAACCTAGAACTAAGGAGAAATTTCCTGACAGAACAATTAATCAGTGGAACAACCTGCCTCCAGAAGCTGTGAATGCTCCAACACTGGAAGTTTTTAAGAAGAGACTGGACAACCATTTGTCTGCAATGGTATAGAGTTTCCTGCCTGAGCAGGGGGTTGGACTAGAAGACCTCCAAGGTCCCTTCCAAATAATAATAATAATAATAATAATAATAATAATAATAATAATAATAATAATAATAATAATAATAATAATAATAATAATAATAATAATAATAATAATAATAATAATAATAATAATAATAATAATAATTACTATTATTACTATTACTATTGAAAGTTGAATTTTGTTCTCCCCAATACTGGATGCTTGCTGTTTTCCTTCCAAACAATTCCATTCTCTTTCATAAAGAGATGCCAAATACCTTAAACACTGAAGGACTGAAGTTAGCATTTATTTGGCAAATTAGAAATCCAGTTTTACTTTCACAATGCAAATTTTTCTTTGTTGGGTTTTTTTTTTAAGTGCATATAATCGAGATGTGTCCTGGAAAGATACTTCATATAAAGTGCTGTTGTTTTCCACCCTTTGTGTCATAACATCAGACATCATTAGGAAGATGGCATAGTTTAGATGATTAGTCATGCTAAATGCATAGATGCAAAAATATAAATAACTTGTAATCAATCTGGCTTTCAGTTATAAAAATATTAAACTTTGATGAAATAAGCACCAGGATCATTATGTAGTCAAGAATTAAGAGCTGTCTAATTCAGTTTATAAGCTGACTAGCTTTGCATTTTAATGACACTAGTAGAAAAGAAGAGTTACAGTTCAAGATGTTTTTTGAAGGCCTCTGAAATGTTTCCACTCTCTTCCAGTTCAGCACTAATAAATAGCTATTTTCTATATTTTCTAGACCTGCAACATTATTTAACAACCATATCATTATGATTATATTAGGGTGGGTTTATATTAGGGTGGGTTTACCTCCAACCTTTGCAAGATAGGTCATGTTATCACATTTCCTGGATTGTCATGTTTGGTGGCCACAGTGGGAGGCTGAAGAGAATCTGTATAGTCCAGATTCTTCTCTTCCTGAGTACAATGCATGGCTAACATGTTTGCTTCCTACAGATTGTAATTTCTGTGGCAATCACTTTCTGTAGTCACTAAAATTCTAATAGAAAAATCTTTTTCAGTTTTAGAACAATTACTAAATCTTTATCTGGACATATGAAAATCTAGAACTAAGATTGCTCAACTCCCTTTCCAGAGGTTTCTTCTTCTCTTAAGAGCCAGTAAGAATGTATATTTAGGACATGAATAAGGTCATTCTCCAATCTAACTAGAAAAGGCTAGTTAATGCATTTATTAAATAATTCAACATAAGTATCCCCTATGTGTTTTTTCATAAGGCAACTGGACTTTGTTTTTCTTTGAAGAAATTTCACTTCTCATCAGAAAAGCTTCTACAGCTCTGAGAATCTCCATAGACAATTCAACATAAGGATGCTTATAATACTTAACGATACATCTCTGCCATGGCAGTCCAAGTGATACTGTCAACATTCTGTCCCAGTGCTTGAAGGCTTGGATGCCTGGATGAAGAAGACCAGACTTTGATGTAATTCTGGAAAGAACAAGTGATTGTGGATTTTGAGACTACCCTAACCCAAAATTGGAATTTTTCATCTTTTGTACTGAGGGATCAAAGAACAGATGGTAGCCATAGCCAGGAGGTCCTTTGCATAACTCAATCTTGGGAAATAGTGGTGTCTATTTTGGACCAGGAGATTCATACTTTAGTCACCTCTTGGTTGGATTATTGCAATCTGCTGCATATGGGGATGCCCCTGAAGACCATCTAAAAACTGCACCTGATCCATAATGTAGTGGTAGAGGTCAGTCATGGGCAGCCATATAATACCTCTACTTCATGTGCTGCGTGCACCCCCAGTGACTGAGTGGGCAGAAGAAATAAACATGAGAAACAGGAGGAAGGGCCACAATCAAAACAATAGTCGGATAAAAGAAATCTGAGCCAGGGAGAGAAATGTAATTTGAGAAAATATCTCAGACAAGACCCTCCACAGTTCTTAAAAAGATAAAAGGAGAGAGGAGAAAAACTGTATACAGATATGAAAGATTATGTTACTATAAGCTTGTAACAAAAGTACGTGTGATTTCCTTGGTCAACCTGGAAGGGCTGACAAGAATGCTTCTGGATGCAACTCAAGGTACTGGTGATCACGTACAAAGTCATTCATGATACAGCACTGGATTATTTTCAGAACTGTCTGTGCCCAATTGTTTCTGCCCTCTCACACATTCAGTAGAGTGGGTATCCATCATGTCACTTTCTTGAAACAATGTCATCTGATGAAACCTAGGATGAAACCTATTCTATTGTGATGCTTGCCCATGCAACAATCTCTCCTCTGAGATTTGATTGGCTCCGACTTTGGTACCCATTTGGAAAGCTATGGTTGTTCCCTCAGGCATTAAGTCTTTGGAGGCAGTGTATATATTGGTGGGTCCCCATTATGTGTTATGTTGTGGTGCTGGTTTTGGGCCATTTTTATTTTGGGAATAATAAATACAGAATGTGAATGATGACTCTGATGAATGTTAAAGTTTACAAAGGGGATGATGGTTACAGTAAGTATAAAGAATAGACTTTTTCACCAAAAGGTACTGTCTTGATCCTTCCTTCCTTCCTTCCTTCCTTCCTTCCTTCCTTCCTTCCTTCCTTCCTTCCTTCCTTCCTTCCTTCCTTCCTTCCTTCCTTCCTCCCTCCCTCCCTCCCTCCCTCCCTCCCTCCCTCCCATCTATAGCTCTGGGTAACATGCAAAAGAATAATAATAGTGATAACACAAAATGTCCAAACAGTAATACATTAAAAAAACTAGAAAAAAACAACAGTAACACACATGCCTCTCCCCGAGATACAAGCCAAAGACTGCCGACTTGAATCAACATCATGGTGGTAAAGCTCCATCATCTTGGACATGAACTTCTTTGTTTAGTTTTTTTCATTTGCTTAGTCAACCTTTACTTCATTCTGATGATTTTGACTCTAAACAATCCAGTTAGCACTAACTGCACTAACAAAATTAATTATGTTTTGGATACTGTTGATTACTTATTCCTTTTGAACTCCCCCAAAGTCAGTAGTTAAGTTGGGTAAATTTGGCTTTTACTAAACTGCATGAATTGAACTGTTTAGATTTAGAATAACAAAGTTGGAAGGGAGCTTGTATGTCATCTAGTCCAACCCTCTGCCCAAGCAGGAGTCCCTACACCACTTCTGATAGGTGACAGTCCAGCCAGTCAGATTTGACAAGCATTCCTCACTGTTTTCTTATATACACGTATCCCTTCATGTGAATCACTGAAATTTCAAGTAAACCACAAAATCAGCACTAAGCCTTAATGGTTCTGATGCACAACAGCCCCCATCTTGACTGCAGATTGGGAATACATTGGCTGCTATTTTGATTCTGAATGTTTGGTCAGTGTTGTGCTAACTAACCATGGCTCTTTAGATAAAGATAAGAATTGAAAATAAATAAATAAATGAAACAAACCTGTCATGAATTGGTGTTATTTTGAAATATCATTATCTGCCAGAAGAGACTCAGATGCAGCTTGTGTGGCAGAAATACACAGATTCTTTTGTTGTTCACCATTCCCGACTAGGGAAAAAAAATGCAAAAATCAGCCTATGTTTTGGAGAGCTACATATGAAAATGCACCAGAATTTGGTTGTATCTACAAAAAAAAGCGCTTATAAGTTATAAGCACTTATAAGTTACATAGAAAATAAATTGTTCTCGCTCTTTCTCTCTCTTTCCTCCCCTCCACACTTAGACTTTGTCTCCATAGAATTGCAACCTTAATTTAATACTGTATAGGAAATCATTTTGAAAGCATGAGAGAGAAAAACCTATTTCATTTCCATTCTTCTTTTCCTCTGTTACATGACAATCAGTGTTAGCCTTTAGGGAAGTACTTGAGCAGTAAACTTGTGAAGCAAAATGGTTTTGCCCCCTAATGTGAACTTCAGAAAATTCCTATAGAAAGATCTTTCATATTGAAGATGAAAGAGAACATTTCCTTTGTACAGAGAGCTGCTTGCTTTCTGGATCTAGTACTTTTTAAAAAAAAGATGGGTCATCTATCTATCCTTTCCATTTCAGAACATCTACATCACTGTCGTTCTTTTCCCCATCCTGCCTTTCCATTTTTACTCATTTTGACACATGCACTTGGAAAATTCAATGTCTGTTCTCTTTTGTGTTCCCAGCATTCCCTTGTGATTTAGCTTGGAGTTCAAACAAAATGATGATGCTATTATTGACAATGATAATGTAAAAAAGGAAAAATTGCGAACCCATGGACACTTCATGTTATCCGAAGTGTTATGAAAAAGAAGACTCATGGCTTACAAGAAATATGATTGCTTGTTTTATGAACTCAAAAAAAAAAAAAAGAATATTGCATGGCCATACCTGCTAACAGGGACAGATTTTATTTAGTATTCTTAGATTTCCATCTGATATTTATGATTGTCCAAAATTTCTTTTCCGGAAAAGCAATGCACTGGCTTCATTTTGAACATTCTCCTTCCTATCGTTGTTTGTTTATTATAATGTGGCTTTTCTTATTCTCTGCAACACATTTATATCTTCCTGTGAAAATCTAAGAGACAAATATCATAAAGGTGATGGGATTTTTTTGCCCATCATCATCTCTGCATCCTTTTCTATAGTAAATTATTATTTACAGTGATAAATGGAGGATAGAGGACAAAAATGTATTAAAAGCAAGTGAACTGCATTTTAAGGTGGAGCAGCAAATATTTATCACACAGGTGTCAAATGTTGCCTCTTGTGTTGTTATTGACTTATATAGTTATTACAACATTAGCATGGATAATACTTGAGCAAATATATTCATCTTCAAAATGTGTCATTTTGTTTTGCTATAACCATAAAAGTGTTAGAGTGAGGTGAGAGTCTTTGTGTTTCTTTATTTTAAAAAATTCTGCTGTGTCCTTCACCTATAGAACTGGATTTCAGGGCCAGGCATTGTGAACGTTATATAAGAATAGTAAAATTGCAATAAAATGTTGATTCATAAATGTGAGGGATTAAGAGAGAACTCATCTTCTCATTAGAAGGTTAGTAAGTAAAAAAAAACCTTGACTGATCAAAAAAAAATATACTCCTTGTTGACCACTGAATGGGTGACCATCAAGAATCCCGGGACTGTAGGCTAGACTGAGCTGTTGTAGAAAAAGTACTGGAAATAGTCTGCCAAAAATGCATGCATCCACTAAGTCATCTACAGTTGAGCTTAGCTCAATGGAATATTTACTTGAAAAAATCTTGCTAATATAAAGTATTTATGATTGTAAGATGACCAGAGTTACCCTGTTGTAAGATGGGTAGCCAATAAATCTTATAAGTATGTATATATATATATATATATATGTTGATAAAATTCTTACAAGAAAAAAAGCGAACACCAGGATAAAAATAAACAAGGCTGTTTAATATAAACAGGCCTGTGGATAAAAGAGCACTTAGCTTTTGTCCGCCAAACTACAGACGTCCTCAGAGTTGGAGTGGGAGGCATTCTGGGAGCTGGCCTATATAGCCTCCTGCCTCTGCACCCGGCTTATCGAGCGCGTCATCGGCCCATTGGTTGTAATAGTCCACAATGTGCTGAGTTGGTCTACACCTGGCAATCTGTCAGTGGCCTTGCTGGTTGCCTTCAGATCCTCCTTCGCTTTCCTTGAGCGCGTACATGCACTCGGGGGGTGGCTGTCCAGCTGCCTTTGCTCCTTATCTCCTTCCCCTCCCATTTTGGAGCGATCTCTCAACCTACAATTAAGACGCCCTGTGAGACTGTCACCCTTCCCCAAGGCCGCTGTTGTCTCACCCGTAGCTCCCTCGCCCCAACCTTGCGAAGGATGGCCATTCAGGCATTCCTGCCCTCTGTTTTCCCCCCTTTTTACTCTTTCCAAGCCGCTTCCGCACGTTCATTTCAAATGCCTGATCGTAACCCCTTGTTAGCCCATCATCTCCTCCCATGGCAGTCATCGCCGCTTCACCTATAGCCCTATCTCCCCACTCCTGCAGGGAGCTGTCCAATTGTTGTGACTCCTGATCCCCCTTCCCTTTTTTTTGCCAGTTCGCTATCCTCTCTGGGGATCACCACCTCCACGTTTGTAATTCCATCCCCCTGCTTTTGCAAAGGGCGAGCTGGCCATCTGCTCCGTGGGTCACCAACGCTCCCCAATGAAGAAAGATCTTCGATAGTTTATAGAATTAATTGCAAGAACTGCCCTTGCAATTACGTTGGGGAAACGACCAAAAGGCTCAGGACTAGGGTCCATGAACATAAACTGGCAATTAAAAGGCAGGAGCAGCGCTCACAAGTGTGGGCCCATATGGCCAGCCTTGATCATACATTCGATCTGGACAATGCGCAGGCCATATCTCGTGAGACTACCAAGGGTGGCCGCCTTCTCAAAGAAGCCTGGCTCTCTGATGAGAACTCTATTAACCGACATATAGACCTCCTACCGGCTTACCAGACCCTCAGAAGGTGGGAGAGAAAACGCGGTGACCCACGGAGCAGACGGCCAGCCCGCCCTTTGCAAAAGCAGGGGGATGGAATTACAAACGTGGAGGTGGTGATCCCCAGAGAGGATAGCGAACTGGCAAAAAAAGGGAAGGGGGATCAGGAGTCACAACAATTGGACAGCTCCCTGCAGGAGTGGGGAGATAGGGCTATAGGTGAAGCGGCGATGACTGCCATGGGAGGAGATGATGGGCTAACAAGGGGTTACGATCGGGCGTTTGAAACGAACGTGCGGAAGCGGCTTGGAAAGAGTAAAAAAAAGGGGGGGGGAAACAGAGGGCAGGAATGCCCGAATGGCCATCCTTCGCAAGGTTGGGGCGAGGGAGCTACGGGTGAGACAACAGCGGCCTTGGGGGAGGGTGACAGCCTCACAGGGCGTCTTAATTGTAGGTTGAGAGATCGCTTCAAAACGGGAGGGGAAGGAGATAAGGAGCAAAGGCAGCTGGACAGCCACCCCCCGAGTGCATGTACGCGCTCAAGGAAAGCGAAGGAGGATCTGAAGACAACCAGCAAGGCCACTGACAGATTGCCAGGTGTAGACCAACTCAGCACATTGTGGACTATTACAACCTATGGGCCGATGACGCGCTCGAGAAGCCGGGCGCAGAGGCAGGAGGCTATATAGGCCAGCTCCCAGAATGCTTCCCACTCCAACTCTGAGGACGTCTGTAGTTTGGCGGACGAAAGCTAAGTGCTCTTTTATCCACAGGCCTGTTTATATTAAACAGCCTTGTTTATTTTTATCCTGGTGTTCGCTTTTTTCTTGTAAGAATTTTATCAACATGTGTATTCCCAGGATTCGCATTTTTAGTGTTATAAAGGACACACACACACACACACACACACATACACACACACACACACACATATAATAGATAGATAGATAGATAGATAGATAGATAGATAGATAGATAGATAGATAGATAGATAGATAGATAGATAGATAGATAGATAGATAGATAGATAGATAGATAGATAGATAGATAGAGTAATTTACCAAGAAGCATAATGGACACAAAATGTTGTAAGTACATAGAACGTGAAGATGAAAAAGGCTGTTCAAAGAATATCTGAAGGGCAGTGAAGAAAATGCATTGAAGCTTGTATACCACGAAGACTTACTAAATACTATAATTTGTCTGCAAGCAAGAACTATGAGATCACAAAATAGACAAAATAATAGAAAATTAAAAAATCAAAGTGCTCTAGGAATTTAGAACTCAAACAAACAAGCACTTGCCACATAAAACCCCAAACCTAACAATTGTTGACAAGAAAAACCATCAACCAAAACATCTGCCCATCCCAGTTTTTGGGAAGGACTTGATAGGTGAACAAAAATGCCAAATCCAGTCTAAATATCCGACTGGTTGTGCAACCAACCATAAAAATAACTCAAAATAATGCTGGAAGAATTTAAGAAACTGGACAACCATTTGTCTGAAATGGTATAGGGTTTCTTGCCTGAGCAAGGGGTTGGATTAGAAGACCTCCAAGGTCTTCCAACTCTGTTATTCTGTTCTGTTCTATTTCGGTGCATCCATTCCTGTTCTGTACATACCTACTTGTCTACCTTCCTTTCACCCAAAACATTTATGCACCATTACTTTATTGCACATTATGGTTAGTTTGCATCCATTTTTCCTATTGTGCCTTCTTTCTGCTGCTCTCAATTTCTTAACTCTTTCTTCTAGGCATATTTCATGGCACTACACTGATGTTCATTGCTACTGACCAGATTTCTATGTCATGTCTTCCTGATTTACAGTCCCCCAGGCCAATGGTGAAGGATGCTGGGACCATGAGTTAATACCATTTTTATTATAAACTTGAAGATGTAGAGTTATGTTACAAATGCAAACATGTGTACCGTCAATCTTACGGCTCCTTCGTCGGGCTGAAAAGCTGGGGAGATGAGGCAGAAGAAAAGTGGAAAAAATAAGGTTTTCAATCATTTCCTTGCCTGCTACTTTTTTATTATTTTTTTGCTCTTAATTATTGCTGATCTGCTTTTTCTCTCAGAGGGAGAAAAGGAATTGGAAAGCAGAAAAATACTGTATAGGAAAAAGTTAAGTGCTTCTTCTTCTGCTGATTTGAACTGTCAATCATTGCAGCCCAGAGGGCCTGTTCAATCAGCAAAAGAGCCAATGAGCTATTGTTACATATATTTCCCAGTTCTAGAGCCTTGTAAGCATATTTTGCAGGCAAGATGCTTCTTAATTAAGACAAATTTTGCTCTCAGCATCGGTCAATTCTTGTTGGGAGTTTACCACTGAGGCAAAAAGTCTTGCAATATGTATTTTTTGATGCATTGGTTTCTAGGTTTATAAACAGTTAAGAGTATGATTGGAATCAATGTAGGGTCAGAATCAGAATAGAGCTGGAAGGGACCTTTGAGGTCTTCTAGTCCAACCCCCTGCTCAAGTAGGAGACCGTATACTATTTCAGACAAGTGACTGTCCAGTCTCTTCTTAAAAACTTCCAGTGATGAAGCACCTACAACTTCTGACGGCAAGCTGTTCCACTGGTTATTTGTCCTCACTGTTAGGAAGTGTCTCCTTAATTCCAGGTTGCTTCTGTCCCTGATTAGTTTCCATCCATTGTTTCTTGTCCCGCCCTCTTGTGCTTTGGAAAATAAATTGACCCCTTCCCCCTTGTGGCAGCGTCTCAAATACTGGAATACTGCTATCATGTCCCTTGTAGTCCTTTTTTTCTCTAGACTGGCCTTACTCGATTCCTGCAACTGTTCTTCATATGTTTTTGTCCCCAGGCCTTTAATCATCTTAGTTGCTCTTCTTTGCACTTTTTCCCAAAGTCTCAACATCTTTTTTGTAATGTAGTGAGCAAAACTGGATGCACTATTACTAAAGCTTTATAAAGCACTACTAATACTTCATGTGTTTTCGATTCTATACCTCTATCTAAACAATCAAGGATTGTATTAGCTTTTTTGGCTGCTGCCACACACTGCTGGCTCACATTTAAGTGATCATCTACTAGGACTCAAAAGTCCTTCTCATAGTTCAGGGCTTTTCAACCTTTTTACCGATTGTACCACTTTTAGGATATGGCAATATTCGAGTACCACCTAGCAAGGTGTCAAAAACTTGGTGACAAAAAAAAAAACCTGTTCAAAGTTGCATTTGCACTGAAATGACTTACGACCATTTTTCACACTTATGACCATTGCAGCAACAGGGTCATGTGATTTATATTTGGATGCTTGGCAACTGATTCATATTTATGATGGTCACAGTGTCCCAGGGTCATGTGATCCCTTTCTGCAACCTTTTGGCAAGCAAAGTCAATGGCAGAGCTGCTGGTGGCCAAGTGCTAAGGCGGGACTTACTTCCCTCCCTCCCTTCCCTGCCTCCCTTTTTCTCATTCCCATCTCCTTCTGAAGGAAGAATTTGAAACCCCCCCCCATTTTCCGTCTTCCATATATTGATCAAACAAGGAAAGGCCTCCAGAGACAGAAAAGACAAGCTGCTGAGTGAACTAGCTTAAAAAGGCACTTCCCCTTTAAGAATTAGCTACTGGCTAGAAAGGAAAGTAAGAAGCCCAGCCGGCACTTAAGGAAGAAAAAAAAATGTAAGTACTGGCTGCTGGCTAAGGCAGCCTCCCCAAATGGCTCCATTCATAAGTAAAATCTGCAGCTCCAGAGGACTCTCTCACTGTAAGTCTTTGCCTACACTGGCTCTTTCCCTTCCCCACTACACTTGGCTAGGCAGGGCTGCGTACCACCTGCCACTCATTAATGTACCACAAGTGGTATGCGTACCACAGGTTGAAAAGCCCTGTCATAGTTCACCTAATCTGTACTTGTAGCTTTGGTTTTTCCTGCCTACATGTAAAAACTTGCTTTTCTCCACATTAAATTTCATTTTGTTGGATAGGGCCCATTGTTCAAGTCTGTCAAGATCTTTTTGGATCCTGAGCTTGTCTTCTGGGATGTTGGTTATTCCTGCCAGCTTAGTGTCATCTGCAAATTAGATGAGCTCCCCTTCTATTCCTTATGTAAGTTATTTATGAAGATATTAAAGAGTACTGGACTTAAGACGGAACCTTGTGGTACCCCACTGCTTACTTCCCTCCATGTAGTTGTAGTACCATTAATGACGGCTCATTGAGTATGGTTTGTCAGCCAGTTACAAATCCATCTGGTGGTGATGTTGTCTATCCCACATTTTTCTAGCTTATCAAGAAATAGGTTGTGATCTACCTTGTCAAATGCCTTGCTGAAGTCTAAGTATACTATGTCCAGCATTTTGCTGGTCTACTAATTTAGACATTGTGTCAAAGAATGAAATAAGATTGGCTTGACATGATCTATTTTTAACAAATCCATGCTATCTTTTAGTTATAACTTTATTTGTTTCTAGATGTTCGTAAATCATCTTTTGATTATCTTTTCCAGTATCTTCCCAGTATTGATGTTAGGCTGATTGGTCTGTAGTTTCCTGGGTCTGTTTTCCCCCCTCCTTTTTTGAAGATGGGAACAACATCAGCTCTTTTCCAATCCTCAGGTAATTCCTTGGTGTTCCAGGATTTTTGAAAGATATGGTACATGGTTCTGAGGTAACATCTGCCAGTTCCTTCAGAACTGCAATGCATTTATATTTGTCAAGATCAGATAGGTGTTCTTTAACCATTTTCTTGCTTATTGTAATTTTTATTAGTAGTCTGTATTTTACAGTTAATGTTTTTGGTAGTTTGGGCTATAGTTTCTTTTTGCGTAAAGACTTATGCAAAGAATGAGCTAAGCAGTTCTGCTTTCTCCCTACTGCCTGTTACTTTCTTGCCATCTTCTCTCTTAAGTGGATCTACTGTTTCCTTGATTTTTTTCTTGTTATTTATATATTGAAAGAAACTTTTTTAAAATGATCTTTGAATTTTGTTGCAAGTCTTTGTTCATTTTGAGCCTTTGCTTTCCTGACTTCATCTTTGCATATTCGGGCAATCTGCTGATACTGTGCCTTAGTTATGTGTCCCTCTTTCCATTTTTTGTACTTGTCCCTTTTGTCTTTCAGTTTATCAGAGACATCTTTGTGCAACTATGCTGGTTGTTTTTTTTATTTCTGTTTTTCTTTTTCAGTGGTATTGTGCTGGACTGGGCTTTTATGATCATTTTTTTCAGTGTTTCCCATTCTTCTTGAGTTGTTTTCCCCTTTAGGATTTTCATCCATAGAATTTTTCTTAGACTCTCTCTGAGTTTGTCAAAATCAACTCTTTTGAAGTTAAAGACACTGGCTGGATTCTATTGCTTGTGTTTGCATTATATTGAATTCCAATATGACGTGGTCACTCTCACCCAAAGTTCCAGCAACTTCAATTTTCTCTATCACTTCTTCTCTATTAGTAAGAAGTAGGTCCTCTAGTTCAGGGCTTTTCAACCTGTGGTACACGTACCACTTGTGGTACATTAACAAGTGGCAGGTGGTACGCAGCCCTGCCTAGCCAAGTGTAGTGGGGAAGGGAAAGAGCCAGCACAGGCAAGGACTTACAGTGAGAGAGTCCTCTGGAGCTGCAGAGTGGTTGGGCAAGACAAAGGCCCCAGGCTCACTTCTGGCTCACCCTCCCCCATGAGAAAGGAGGAGGAGGGGGGGTGGAGACCTATAAAAGGAGGCAGTTTGGGCAGGAGAGGGAGAGAGAGAGAAAAAAGCAGCAGCCTTGGGAGGAGGTGGAGTCAGCTCTAGCTGCACTGAAGGGGAAGAAGGAGGAGGAGGGTGGGGGGGAGAGGAGAGGAGATCAAATCAAGCAGGCCGGCCATGAGCTGATTTGCAACTGCTGTGGCAGCCACCTGTGCTGGCAGCAGCAAACAGGCAAGAAATGCAGTGGGGGAGGGGTCGCCCTCCAAGAGGAATGAAAAGCAGCAATGGTTGGAGGTGAGGCACAGAGAAGGGAGGGAGGGAGATGGAGAATGGAAGGATTCTTATGTGCTTTTGTGACTTTGAAGTTCTGGGATTTGTGCAATGTGGGCTTTGTGTTCTTAAGGAGTGTTTGGCAATTTCTATTTGGCTGGTGGCTGATGTCTCGTGTTAGCTTCTATTGCTCTGCTATTGTTAGCTGTAAGTTTTGCTGCAAGGGATTTTGAAGTATTTTTCTCCTGAATGGATTTTTCCTGTAGATTCCTTTACTTATGAATGGAGCCATTTGGGGAGGCTGCCTTAGCCGGCAGCCAATACTTACTACATTTTTTTTCTTCCTTAAGTGCCGGCTGCCGGCTCCTTACTTTCCTTTCTGTTGTTGTTAGTTGCGAAGTCATGTCCGACCCATCGTGACCCTATGGACAACGTTCCTCCAGGCCTTCCTGTCCTCTACCATCTTCTGGAGTCCATTTAAGCTCACGCCTACTGCTTCAGTGACTCCATCCAGCCACCTCATTCTCTGTCGTCCCCTTCTTCTATTGCCCTCAATCTTTCCCAGCATTAGGCTCTTCTCCAGTGAGTCCTTCCTTCTCATTAGGTGGCCAAAGTACTTGAGTTTCAACGTCAGTATCTGGCCTTCTAAGAAGCAGTCAGGGTTGATCTCCTCTAGGACTGACCGGTTTGATCATCTTGCAGTCCAAGGGACTCGCAGGAGTCTTCTCCAGCACCATAGTTCAAAGGCCTCAATTCTTTTGCGTTCAGCCTTTCTTATGGTCCAACTTTCACAGCCATACATTGCAACTGGGAAAACCATGGCCTTGACTATACGTACTTTTGTTGGCAGGGTGATGTCTCTGCTTTTTAGTATGCTGTCTAAATTTGCCATAGCTTTCCTCCCCAGGAGCAAGCGTCTCTTAATTTCTTGGCTGCAGTCCCCAGCTGTGGTGATCTTGGAGCCCAGGAAGATAAAATCTGTCACTACCTCCATTTCTTCCCCATCTATTTGCCAGGAATTGAGAGAGCCGGATGCCATGATTTTGGTTTTCTTAATGTTGAGTTTCAAGCCAACTTTTGCACTCTCCTTCTTCACCCGCATCAAGAGGCTCTTTAGTTCCTCTTCACTTTCTGCCATTAGATGGTATCATCTGCATTCTTAGATTGTTGATATTTTCTCCCTGATCTTATTCCACTTTTGATTCATCTAGGCCCTAGCCTTTCTCATGATGTGCTCTGCATATAAGTTAAATAGGCAGGGCGACAGTATACAGCTTTGCCGGACTCCTTTCCCAATTTTGAACCAATCAGTGGTTCCGTGTCCAGTTCTCACTGTTGCTTCTTGACCCGCATATAGGTTTCTCAAGAGACAAATAAGATGGTATGGTACTCCCATCTCTTTAAGAACTTGCCACAATTTGTTGTGATCCACACAATCAAAGGCTTTAGCATAGTCAATGAAGAAGAAGTAGATGTTTTTCTGGAACTCCCTAGCTTTCTCCATAATCCGCGTATGTGGCAATGGATCTTCGAGATTCTCTGCTCTCGAAAATCCTGCCTGTACTTCTGGAAGTTTCTCGATCCACCATATGGCTGGGAGTTCTTAGAGTGTAGTATTTTAAGCCATAAACCTTTACATGCATGTGAATATTGAGTGCAAGGCGCAATGTTGACCATATCTTTGGGCATTGCCTTTCTTTGGAATTGGAATGTAAATGATCTTTTCAATCGTGGCACTGTGAGGTTTCCAAATTGCTGGCAAATTGGAGTGCTAAGCACTTTTACTGCATCGTCTTTTAAGATTTGAATAGCTCAGCTGGAATCACTTTCACCTCACTAGATTGTTGTTGCTCAGCTTTCCTAAGGCCCATTTCACTTCACATTCTAGGATGTCTGGCTCGAGGTCAGTGACCACCCCATCGTGGTTATCAGGGACGCTAAGCTCGTTCTTGTATAGTTCTTCTGTGTAATTTTGCCACCTCTTCTTAATCTCTTCTGCCTCTGTTAGGTCCCTGCCATTTTGGTCTTTTATCATGCACATCGTTGCATGAAACGTTCCCTTCATATCTCCAATTTTCTTGAAGAGATCTCTGGTTCTCCCTATTCTATTGTTTTCTTCTATTTCTTTGCACTGTTCATTTAAGAAGGCATTCTTATCTCTTCTAGCTATTCTCTGGAATTCTGCATTCAGTTGGGTGTATCTTTCTCTTTCTCCCTTGCCTTTCGCTTCCCTTCTTTCTTCAGCTATTTGCAAAGCTTCCTCAGACAGCCATTTTGCTTTCTTGCATTTCTTTTTCTTTGGGATGGTTTTAGTTGCTACCTCTTGTACAATGTTGCAAACCTCCATCCATAGTTCTTCAGGCACTCTGTCTATCTGATCTAATTCCTTAAATCTATTTGTCACCTCTACTGTATATTCATCAGGGATATGATTTAGTTCATATCTGAGTGGCCTAGTGTTTTTCCCTACTTTCTTCAATTTAAGCCTAAATTTTGCAACAAGAAGCTCATGATCTGAGCCACAGTCAGCTCCTGGTCTTGTTTTTACTGACTGTATAGAGCTTCTCCATCTTTGGCTGCAGAGCACATAGTCAACCTGATTTCTGTGTTGACCGTCTGGTGATGTCATGGTAGAGGAGTCTATATGGGTTGTTGGAAAAGGAGTGTTTGCATGACCATCGTATGCTCTTGACAAATTCTATCAGCTGTGCCCTGCTTCCTTTTAGTACTTCCAAGGCCCCAAAACTGCCTGTAATTCCCGTTTATCTTTTGGTTGCTACTTTAGAATTCCAACCCCCATGATGATAAGGACATCCATTTTTGGTTGTGATTCTATAAGGTGCTGTTAGGGGCTTCATAGAACTGGTCAATTTCTAATCCTCTCAGCACAGTGGTTGGGGCACACTAGACCTGGACTACTGTGATATTGAATGGTATGGACTTGGATTGCACTGAGATCAATTTGTCATTTTGGGGGATTGTATCCCAGCTATTGCATTCAACTCTTTTATTGACTATGAAGGCTACTCCATTTCTTCTAAGGGATTCTTGCCCACAGTAGTATACCTGATGGTCCTCTGAATTAAATTCACCCATTCCTGTCCATTTTAGTTCGCTGATTCCTAAGATGTCGATGTTCAGTCTTGTCATCTCTTGTTTGACCACGTCCAGTTTGCCTTGATTCATGGATCTTATGTTCCAGGTTCCTATGGAGAAAAAATCTTTACAGCATCAGACTTTCCTTTCACCACCAGATGCATCCACAGCTGAGCGTCCTTTCGGCTTTGGCCCAGTCGCTTCACTCTTTCTGGCGCTACTAGTACTAGCCTTCTGCTCTTCCCCAGTAGCATATTGGACACCTTCCGACCTGAGGGGCTCATCTTCCAGCGTCATATCTTTTTGCCTTTTAGTACTGTCCATGGGGTTTTCATGGCAAAGATACTGGAGTGGGTTGCCATTTCCTTCTCCAGTGGATCACATTTTGTCAGAACTCTCTGCTATGACCTGTCCGTCTTGGGTGGCCCTGCATGGCATAGCTCATAGCTTCATTGAGTTACACAAGCCCCTTCGCCATGACAAGGCAGTAATCCATGAAGGAGAAGGTAAGTTTACAACAATGTAAATACAGTGAATAATATTAATATAGATCTCAGTGTTGCATATCTTTTTTCGTTCTTAGGTGAAATTGAATTTTTATATCTACCCATATTTCTGAGATTAAGAGCCAATTTGGTGCAATTATTAAGGCATCAGGCTAGAAGCTGGGAGACTGTTAGTTCTAGTTCCTTCTTAGGCACAAAGCTATTTGAGTGACCTTAGGCCAGCCACTTTTTTCAGCCTAATAAGGAGGCAATGGTAAACCACTTCTGATAAACCTTGCCAAGAAAACTGCAAGGACTAGTCTGGGCATTCTCTGAGAACTTGAAATGATTGAATGAAAGAAATATATATATATATATATATATATATATATATATATATATATATATATATATATATATATATGTTTTCTGAGGTTTTCACGGGTTTTGTATGTAGGTCTTTGTTAATTCGGGTTTTCTCCCGCGTAAAATTGAAAGTGTCTTGGCGACGTTTCGACGAAGTCTCATTCGTCATCTTCAGGCTGGTGTCTCTTCAGCTTCGTGCTTCTAGGAGCTGCGATCACACATTGCTCCTAGAAGCACGAAGCCGAAGAGACACCAGCCTGAAGATGACGAATGAGACTTCGTCGAAACGTCGCCAAGACACTTTCAATTTTACGCGGGAGAAAACCGAATTACCAAAGACCACATATATATATATAATATATATATATATATATATATATATATGGCCTATGTCAGGGTGGGCATTTCTAAATATTAACTTCCAGAAGTACATTTTTAATTTCCTCCCATGAAATTCCCTTTCACAATTTGCCAAAGATGCACAGAATGCTATTACCTTCCCACTGAAGTGATATCTAATAATCTACTTGCATTTGCATGCTTTCAAACTGCTAGGTGGGCAGGAGTTGGGGCAAGTTCTTTAGCTAACATGCGCAGCGTGTTTAACACTGAGCCATCAGGCCTTCCATATCCATATCCATATCCATATCCATATCCATATCCATATCCATATCCATATCCATATCCATATCCATATCCATATCCATATCCATATCCATATCCACATCCATATCCATATCCACATACACATACACATACACATACACATACACATACCCACATACACATACCCACATACACATACACATATATAATTTTGTGATGCACTTTCTCTGAGAAGTGTGCAGTTCTTCAAGAGCATGCTTTACTTCACCAAACATTGTCTCTGCTTGATTTACCTCCATAGCCTCCTCCTTGCAAGTGCCAAAGAAGACAAAGATGGGGCTGCAAGGTGACACAAAGCATCTTGTCAAGGCAAATCACAGCTCCACTTTGTCTCAGTGTGGTGAATGACCATGTATTGTGGCACTGAGCACCTTGTCAGAATGAATCAAATTTGCCCTCCACAGGCTTCTTTTCTTTAGCTAAAAGAAACTTGACTTGCTCTTCATATGAATGCATAAATTTTGTAGACAGGGCATGTTATTGTAAGCAAACATTCAAAATTAGTGTTTTACACTGCTGGCTTGAAAAATGGTAAACTTTTCTATTTGCTCTTTGTTTTCTAAGTGCACAATGCATGTAATTACCTTTCTTCATTTGTCGAGTAAGTAATTAGGACATTTCCCAACACTGAACATGTGAAAAAGCATAACATTCTGAATGTCTTACACTAGCCCTAGACAGCTTGTAAATCTAAAGGCTTCCCATCCATTTCAGCATAGGGGTCACAGCATACTCAGGAGAATAGTAGAAGAACTGTCATAACTTCTAGTATTCTAACAGAGATGTCTGTGGGTAAGGATGGAAAATTAAAATTGAATAGTCAGCAGAAGGATCCTTTCTTGGATGCAATGCAACACAACACCTACAAAAGAGATAGACTTATCTTACTACATTCCTTCTACCACTGTGTAGAATTTGACATCTAAAAGCATATTGTGGCAGAGAGAAGAGAATGTAGCATTTGGACAAAAACCTCAGTATTAGTGAATCATAGCCCTTAAATGTGGATTACATGTACTTTAATTGAAGTAGCTATTCTTTTAGTTTAGGCCACTACCTTGTTTGTGTATACATAACAAAAGTAAGGCTGGAGACTTGAACTGTCTCTGAAAGTTATTTTGGAATAATTGCTCCAGAACTGCCCAGAAGCTCATTGCCAAACCTTCCTTGATATTTAAATGTTTTCTAGCTTTTGGGGGATTTTTAACCTTATCAAATCAATTCAGTTTAGGCCTGCTGATCATAATGATCTTTATGCTGTTGTTGAAACAGTTATTAGTATTATGCATAAATACATACTAAACTGCCATTCAAATTATAAAAGAAATTATTTTCTTAATAGGGATGTTTTTCCATATGTATCTATGATATATGAAAACATAGGGAAACCTTCCCTTCCCTTCCCTTCCCTTCCCTTCCCTTCCCTTCCTTTCCTTTCCTTTCCTTTCCTTTCCTTTCCTTTCCCTTCCCTTCAAACATCATATTAAACTCATTACCAGAAGAATGACAAATTACTCAAATGTGATTGCTCTTTCTTTACAATAAAACTGCAAGTGCCTTTCTACTTTCAAAATGAGAGTTGATTGAAGTTAAATGACTTTAGGCTCATGAATATTCATGTGCTATGGCACTGTTTGTATTGGGGTACATGTATCTGTGTGCTGCTTTCCTCAACAAAAATAGTTGTTCTTGTAGTGACAAAAATATTTGTCTAACAGATATGTTTGAGATAGTAGACAAAGATTCTACAGATCACCTATAATGAAATATTATTAACCTGAATGGTTTTGGTATGGACCAACATTTTCCAAATTATAATAGAAAGCTATCATAAATAAAATTGGATGAAATATCTACTATTGAACAGCAAGACAACAAAGAGAAGTGAGAAGAGAGGATAATGATAATTGATTTGATTTGCCATCAAGCTGGTGTCAAGAATCCACATATATAGAGAACTAAAAAGAAAAAGAAATGAACTCAGATTCAAATACCTTAAACTTCACAAAAGTATACAGCCTTTTAAAATCATTCATGTTAATGGCCACCACCAGGTCTTGTGGTATTGATGTGTTGTGTCAAGATGTCTTTTCTTTTGTCTGTTTTAAATCACCTTCAGTTGACTTCATCAGTGACTTTGATAGAGGGGGGTAAACCTTTATGTCCCTTTTCTTCGTGCCAGGTATTATTTTAAAAACTGAATCATGTTCTCCATCAGACACCTTTTTCAAGTTAAAGTCTTCCAAATATTCTAGCCTTTTCTTGTAGGAAGGTGTTCAAGTCTCTTGACATTTTAATTACCTTCTTCTGCAATTTTTCTGTCTCTATTCATTTTCAAGTAACATGACAGCTATACACAGCAGAACAGATGAAGACACCTACTGTAGATGTATTTAAAGGCATTGCATTGCGACTATTTTTTTTTTAGTCCTTTCTAAATGATCTCTAGTATGGAATTGATCTTTTCCCTGTTTCCATGCACTGAACTGACACCTTCACCTTCGCTCAGCTATCCTCCAAGTTCTTGTTCCTAGCTTGTTATGGATAGTCTTTAATTATGTATACCTACATTATAGTTTGACATACTGTGCATCAGATACAAGTTTACCACTTCAGTAAAAATTAGACCTGAAAGAAGAATGCCGATGGCTGCAAACATTAACCTAGTGTCTTTTACTTGATTTCTGCAAAACTAAAGTACAGGGAATATTTCCTATGCAGAACATGACATGAGTTTCTGAAAGGAGAAGTTGTTTTGCTAACTGAGATGTTATGAAAAATCCACCTAGGTTGTCCTTGACTTACAATCACAATTGAGCCAAAATTTATGTTGCTGAGAGAGAAATTTGTTAAGTGAGTTTTGCCCCATTTTAAAACTTTTCTTGCCACATTTGTTACATGAATCACTGCAGTTGTTAAATTAGTAACACTGTTTGTAAGGACCTGCCTCAATCCTTCTTCCCAAGAAAGCAGAACTCCTGGAACAGCTTCATTCCAAAAGGAATTTTTATTAGGAGAAGGTGACAGCAGGCATAGAAGGTAGGATCTGAGGGTTCCCACGCTAATCAATAGGTTAAAAGAGTAACTGGCAAACCCCAGCCCAATAGTCCCTCAGGTCAGTTCAAATGAGCCAATCTCCAGGTGTGAACCCACTGTGGGAATGGGGTTGATAAGACACCATTCCCAAGGTTGTTAGGCTGTTAGGTCTTCGTGCCTTTCCTTCCTCAGCTAGAGATAAGTCAGATGGCCAGAGGTACATTCCATTCTCACCCCAGGCTGGCAACAAGAGAAATAGATCAAAGATCAAGAAGATAGAGAAAAGTGGAAAGGATACATTGTAGTGCTCATAGCTTTCTCCCCTCCCCCCAGGAGTATGGCAGAACCCGCAGGAACAGAGAATAAAGAAATCACCTCCCTCCAAACAATTGGGTTCTGACGTTGTTAAGTGAGTTTGGCTTCCCTATTGACTTTGCTTGTGAGAGGTTTGCACAAAGGGATCACATGACACCGGGACACTGGAACAGTCATAAATATGAACCAGTTGTCAGGCATCTGAATATAAATCACATGATCATGGGGGAATGCACCAACGGTCATTAGTGTAAAAAAATGGTCAAAAGTCACTTTTTTCAGTGCCATTGTAACTTCGAACCAACCATTAAGTTTGTAAGTTGAGGACTACCTGTAATTTCAGTTGCCTTGAATTCTATATTTGAAGAAAGTCAATTTGGGAAAGAATGCATTATGATCTAGATGTGGCAATATTTTCACTGAAAGTATTCTTTGTTACATGAAGTTCTGTAGTTAACACAGACGAGAATCCATCTCCTAACCACTCCTCCATAAATGAAATTTTAAATTTTAGAAAGGCCAATCATGTTCCATTCTCATAGGTTCCTAAGTCGAGAGAACTCCCAAGAATACAGGGTCATCTCTCCTCTTCCTTATTTGTGGAAAGCTTCAAAATATTCACCAATATTCAATTACAGATAAGTAAATAGCTGAAGATTGCTTACTTAGTTATTCAGAAATTTAAACACTCCAATAATGCCTAGCAACTAAATACAGGTGACATGAGATGAGATGAAGAAAGGAAACAAAAGGAAAACCTGCCTTAAATTGTATAAAATGGAGGAAATGTTAGAATAAATGGTGGGTTTTCATGATAGCAAAAAAGTTATGGAGGATTCATGGATTTTTTTTAATGCAGAGAGGAAAATAATTTTAATGAGCAGAATTATCAAACTCATAATTTATCGATATGCAGGAATAAATTGGAAAACCTAATATAGATGGTATTTGGAGAATAGAGTTTACCATATTGATTTTGGCTTTCATGTCAAGACCTCAATTTCCTTTCTTCTTTTTTTTTCAATTTGAAGGTCAGAAGACCACAGTGATACATTTATTAAGCTCCCTGTAGGCTTCAGAGTGACAAGTAGATAAGTGTTAACCTAAGTTATACTAAATTAGAAAAAGTTCACTTCTGGAATCTGCTGTCAGTATCAAGACTAAAGAAAAACACACTATCCTCTCATTTATACTAGCATCTTTCTATACCTTTTCTATTAAATACATTGAGCAGGTGTGAAATTGTGGCTAATAACCTCAGGTAGAAATCTGCCCATCAAATCTCTTCTCACTGGCCAACAATTTCTGCAATAGCCTCTGGCAAGTTACAGAATTTCCATACGTGGGATTCTTTTGCACCCTGTAATATGGATTTACTTATGACGATTACTCCCTGAAAAGATGTCCAGTATATCCATGTAGTAAAGTTTACATCCCAATCCTCAGGGTTGTCACAGCTCAGGTATAAATGCAATAAAACAACAGCAAAGTAGTAATACCTGTCATCCGCATAACAGCTGCAAACAACAGTCCACTGGCAAATTTTAGGGAAAATAAAAATCAATCAATCAAATGATTTTGCCTTAAAAATAAACAGAAATAAGTCCAAAATGATTTTATTGTCTATTTAGAAGCCCCAAAGCTATGAAGAGATTAAGAGGGGGAATTCAGATTTTCTAAATAAGTAAACAGTAGGTCATCTTTTCCCCCTGCTTCAATGACTGATTGTGACCTATGTATTGAATCTGACACCTTATGTGCTTGTTGCCAGAATGCCTAGTTAGAATTTTAAAAAGTTGGGGATTTACGACTTTAGAAGGTTCCAAAAGTAGGTGCTAATTTCTGGAGCATTCTACTAGTAACAGTTGGATATTTGGGTGTAGTATACTTCTAATCAAAATGAACTCCCTCCTGTTGCTAATAATTGTCTTAAACAAAACAAAACAAAATCTAAATCTTTCTATTTCCTCCCTTTTGTGTATTTGGAGTTCTAATTACAGTGCTCTATTTCCCATTATATGTTGGCATGTTTCTGATCACGGAGAAAGAATTTCAAAGCCAC
The DNA here is from genome assembly GCA_023970755.1 of Azemiops feae. NCBI lineage: Eukaryota > Metazoa > Chordata > Lepidosauria > Squamata > Viperidae > Azemiops > Azemiops feae. The sequence goes on from JALGBA010000261.1 coordinate 29,329, forward strand.
CAATATTTAGTCCACAATGGTATGCATCCACTTGGAATTATGGAATCATTTTCAAGTCAGTAGGTTTTATAACAAAAAAGGAAGTAGCTAGCTGTAGCATCCTTCTGAGGCCCCTTTTATTGTTTTGTTGTTGTTGAGTGTTTAAGAACGTATTTTTTTTTACAAAGTATTCATTGTTTTTATTATACTTTTAAAACTCATTGGGGTTGAAACTACAATGTCTTCACATGAGGTATGTAAAACAAATCTGTTACAGAAGATTGTAATTTATATGGCAGTTTTGGTTAAAAACGCTGAGCTAGTCAGCTGGAGAGCTGACAGCCTGGGTTTGAGATCTGAGCTTCACACAATGGGGTGAGCTCCCATTAGTTGCCCCAGCTGCTGCCCACCTAGCAGTTTGAAAGCACGCAAATGCAAGTAGATTAATAGGTACCACTTTGGTGGGAAGGTAACATTGTTCCATGCACCTTGGGTAAATAGTCACGCTGGCCACATAACCATGGAAATTGTCTTCAGACAACGCTGCTCCCTTGGCCAAGAAACAGAGATGAGCACCATGCCCTTGAGCCGGACACAACTGGACAGTGGAAACCTTTACCTTTTTTAAATGAATATACCACTTATGAGTGAAGATCTCCCTACTGTGTTATGCAGCAACATAGACTGATTGCAAAGCCTCTCTCTAAATTTGCACATAAAGAGAAGATCATGTGAAAGAAGTTAATGTGGGATAAAGACTTAATAATATTTGGTCAAGGACACTTATGATCCATTTCGAATAGTGTGGCAGATAATAGCAGCCCATTTCTAGAACTGACTTTCTGACATGAAGGATTCTATCTTGTATTTTCTCAGACTATTAACAGGCAGAATGTATCCAGACACAAACTAAGAAGAAGATACATGTTCACGTTCTCAAATAAAATATTTAAAGAAATGATCCTGGACACATGGAAAAAAGAGACGAGAATAAATGATCCATCAAATGTACAGCACAGTAGTTCTCTAGAGAAATATTTTAACCTTATGTCATGTTCCTTAAAAAATAATGAAATGCAAACTTCCATCTTAGAGGAATTTATAGTTAATATATGCAGTATTTGCAGTAATGGAATACTTGAGAAAAAGAAGGTCAACAACTTACAAACTTTCCTTCAGGCATACATAGGATTAGAGAAGTGTGGGTTGAATTTCAAGGTTAACATGCCCATAGAATTGTCTTGTTAGAAAAAGAAAGGGAAGAGAAAAGAATGGCACTTCCAAGATCCCAAAACTCAGCGCTTACATCATGGGCAAAAAGTCTAAAGTTAGGAATTGGATGCAGCTATTATAAAATGAATCTTTTGAAACTTAACTTTTCCCCAGGAGCTGTTATTATTGCATTTTTAAAAATGAAAATAGCAAAGATTCCATCCAAGGAAGTCTAATATATACTTAGGGTTTTTTTTTTTAAAAAAAGTCACATTTACCATATTGGATATTCTGGAAATACTTTTAACATTGACATCTTCTGTATTTGCCTTACTGACTTTGTTTACTAAATAATATCCTGTGTGAATTTTGGGGTCCCTCATGGCATGTGTGGAGTATTAATATTAATATCACCCCATCAAAAATGAGAGGCCATGCAGTATTCAAACTAAAGTACAGTATAGTTGGGCTAGAGGCTAAAATGTATGAAAAACGGATGCAGGAATTGGGCATGTCTAGTCTAGTGAAAAGAAGGACTAGGAGAGATACAATAGCAGGGTTCCAGTATTTGAGGAGCTGCCACAAAGATGAGGGGGGCAAACTATTTTCCAAAGCACCAGAAGGCAAGACAAGAACCAATGGATAGAAACTTATCAAGGAGAGAAGGAACCTAGAACTAAGAAAAAAATTCCTAACAGTGAAAACAATCAACTAGTGGAATGGCTTGCCTTCAGGGGTTGTGGGTGCCCCGTCACTGGAGGCTTTTAAGAAGAGACTGGACAGCCATTTCTCTGAAATGGTGTAGCCTCTCCTGCTTGAGCTGGGGGCTGGAGTAGATAACCTGCAAGGTCCCTTCCAACTCTGTTATTCTATGTTCTAGTATAGGTATCCTCACTGTATACTATATGTCAGAAGCTCAAAGAACCATAAAACACTGTCAAAAGACTCTCAAGGAACTGTATGTTGGAATTCAGGAGACATTGAGGGAATTGTGCCAGGGCATTTGTGGCTACCTCTGAAATTTCTTTTAACCTCCAGTCTATATTTTCCTGGGGCCGTATGGCTACCATGACAGTTGAGAAAAAGAGACAGAACCTTTGAGAAGAACCCAAAAGGTACAGAAAGTATACTTATATCTGATCTGAAGCATGTTTGCTTGCTCCAAATCAGAGTGTTGCTAACTTCTGCTAGGATGATTCCAACACTTTGTCTGAATTCACAGTGAACACAAAGGTTTTGTGGGGGGGGGAAGAAAAACCCAAGGATTATGTGGCATAGATTCCTACTATATTGTATCTGGCTTTCAGTTAATTGTCTTGGAAACCATTTGTGTCCATTGTCAAAACTGAAAAGTATTTGGATCGTTGTCTGAACTGAGCTAAGACTCAGAAAATGACCTCCCTTCCTGCAACATGCTATTTTTGAAAGGTTTTCTGTTATCTAACACAGGGGTCCCCAACCTGTGGGATGTGGCCGGGCTGTGGCCTATTTGCAACTGGGCCGATGTTCGCAGCCCCACTCATTCAAGTGGCATGCGCCACGCTCGCAGCCCCACTCATGCAAGTGGCGGGCACACACACGCCCAGGGGCATTGCCTGCCCCTAGCACAAAACCATCCCCTCTTTTCCCTCCCCTCCCACACCAGGCCACCAACCCGGAAAAGTTGGGGAATGCTGATCTAACATATTACTTCCTTTCTTTCAAAGCAATGTAGGGCAGTATTTGGTAGAAAGGGTGAAATAAACAGAAGTATGGGTCCTTCTCTACATTTTCTCAATTTTTCCGATGAATTTATGAAGAAAGGCATGGAGTGTTTTATGCCCAATGGGTATAAGGCTAGGAAGATTGGTTTCCATTACATTTTGCATTTCATTAATTTGTGATGCCTTCTTCCCCCTCCCATGAAACCTGCTGGCACTAGCTGTCAAATTTTAACATATTTGCCTCATACCAGTGAAGGCATTTTTTCTTGCCACCCACTTCTGAAGTACAAATTAATTGTTATTGGTGCTCTTTAAAGGCCTATTTGGACACCTTGATAATGAGATCACTTAATAGTAGGTGGTAGTTTGAATGATACAACAGAAGCAAATGAAATACATTAAACTTTGAATTCCAACAATATTCAGTCTCTGCTAGAGAGACATTTTCAAAACACAAAAATAACTGTATCAGCCCAAATATTCAATGGTTTGGATTAATACATCCTAAAGGGAACTGCCATGGGGGATAATTCAGGGAATGCACATAGTGGGGGAGGGAGGGGTGCTCTAATGAATACTTATATGGCTCTTGGCAATATAATTTGTTGCAATCCTTGATTATGTGTAAGATTCAGAAAGAAAGAAAGAAAGAAAGAAAGAAAGAAAGAAAGAAAGAAAGAAAGAAAGAAAGAAAGAAAGAAAGAAAGAAAGAAAGAAAGAAAGAAAGAAAGAAAGAAAGAAAGAAAGAAAAGAAAAGAAAGAAAAAAAGAAAGAGAGAAAGAAAGAAAGAAAGGAAGGACGGAAGGAAGGAAAGGAAGGAAGGAGGGCGGGAGGGTGTGGGAGGGAGGGCGGGAGGAGGGAGGAAGTAAGGGTGGGAGGGGGGAGGGAGGAAGGAAGGGGTAGGAGGGAAGGAGGGCGGAGGAAGGAAGAAGGAAGGAAGGAAGGAAGGAAGGAGGACGGAAGGAAGGAAGGAAGGAAGGAAGGAAGGAAGGAAGGAAGGAAGGAAGGAAGGAAGGAAGGAAGGAAGGAAGGAAGGAAGGAAGGAAGGAAGGAAGGAAGGCCAAATGTAGGCCAATTACAACCTTTTTTTAAAAAAAACTCGTGTATCAAATGAGTAAAGCAATGTAAAAAAAAAGGACAGCCAATTTGAACAATCCATATAATTTAAATAATCAATTATTTATGCCATCTGACTTTATATATATAAGATAGCTAGCTAGATAATTCTATCTAGACAGGTTGCAGATTGGGAATTCTACACTCTACAACTTTGTATGGCTTAAAAAAAATCAAAGACAGAGAACAGTTAGCCCAAGGTGAACTTTTATTATAGCCACCTGTACTGCTCTCTGGATTTCAAGAAGACTTATATTTTCGTAAATAAAAATTCTCTTTGAAATGTGTGCAGCAGAGAAAATTACTCCCTGTAGCCTAAGATATGCTGAGATACATTTTTTTAAAGTATACACCTAAAAATAATGGAACTTTTAATGAGATGAACAGTTGCTTTTACATTCAGAATCTATCATTGTATTCTTATTCTTACTTAGATGTGTTGTGGGTTGGAACCTACTTGCTGCCTTCACAAAAATGCTTTAAAAAATCCCCATAAATGATAGAGGCAACAAAGATGACTTCAAGATGACATCCTGGTCTGACAGATAAACCAAAACAATAGTATAACATTCTTTTATTGGACACATTTGAAGGCTGGGGGAAGAAAATGCAGAATAGAGTTTCTGGATGTTACAAAATAGATTGCTCATTAAGTGTTGAAAAATGGCATTCTTATTTTAACTCGGAGTACTTACTGACAAAGTTAATTAAAAAAAAGAAGCAATATGGAACACCTGAATGCATATTTCCTACAAAGCATGGATTTTTTTTTTTCTGTCTCAGTCTGTTTCTGATTATTTTCTGATTATTACCATATATGGCTTAAACAATAAAGGAGCCATTGCAAACATGGTACAAATGATCACTTTTCTTATTCTGCTTTTCTAGCAGAAATAACAAACAACTGGTTCTTGGTTTCATGAGTTTATTTCTTATGCCCCAGTATAGTTCCTAACACTTTTGACTATCTTTAAATGTTACACCCTTTCCAAGAAAGTCGAAAAAAGTGATAATAACCACAGCAGCAACAACAGGCATCTGGCAAAACATTTTGAGAAGAGCTGCATTTGTAAACAGGACATTTTCTAATTGTTGCTTTGTGGCAGCTCATAGACAGGTGTCATTGTTAATACTTTGGTGGCTGTTGTGTGTTGCAATTATTTTTGAACCAATACGATAGACACTGGACTTTTTTTAGCAAGTTGGGGTGGAAATAGGAAAAGGGGAAATGCCTTGCAGGTAACTGGAAATCTACTCTAAGGTATTACCCTTGAAGCTGATGTTATTTGCAATAAATTTTGTTATTAATTCATTTTTAATAAAAAAAAAAAGTTGACTCTGCTTTGCTGCCTGTTTCTAGCACAAATGCATTTCCCCCAAACCTAATGCAGTATTAAATCATAAAAAATATTTAAAACAATGGGAGCAAATTGATTGCAGCAAGATGCGACCATCAGGAGGAGATTATTTTTCTTTACCAGCCTTGGCCACATGTACATAGACATATTCTTTTGTTTTTGTCCTTTTGAGTTAGTGTTGACTATTGGCAACCGCCTGGACAACTTTCTGTAATTTCCTTGGCAAGATTTCAGAAGTGGTTTGCCAATGCCTCCTTCCTTGGGCTGACAGAGAGTGACTGGCCCAAGGTCAGCCAACTAGCTACTTTCCTAGAGGGGGATTGGAACTCACAATTGCCTGGTTTCTAGCCCGGTGCCTTGACCACTACTTCAAACTGACTGTCTATGTAGGCGAATAGTTTCTATTATTTTTTATTTATTTATGTTGCAAGTATACAGTATACTGTACTCGTTCCTTCTTTCACATATAAATGGGAAGACATCTTCACTGTATGTAAACTTCACAGTAAAAATCAAGCAGTCAGAACAGAAACAATTAACCGAAGCCTAAAAAAAAAAAAAACTTACAAAATTATTGTACTGACAATAAAAAGAACAGTATAGTTAAATGCAAGTCATGAGCTTTCAAAGCATAAAATAAAATAAAACTTGATAATACAATTGGACCAAATGCGCAATCATTTGATCCTAAGCCTTGCTAATTGAAAAGCCACCAAGCAGACAGCCTGAGAAAAGTAAGGTTGGTTGATCTGCTGCACCAAAAAGTTGGATATATATCCAAAATGTAGCATGTGTGTCTTATACATTGTGTACTGTAGCTCCCTGATTTTCCCTAGTTCCAGAACATGGTGGAAAATCAAAACTGACTTTGTTCAGTAACCTGATCCTTCTTGCATTGGAATAGCTAAGTGGTTGAACACATGGCATGTACTGTAAGCAGAAATTCCCGAGTTATTGCAAGATAGGTCTGGAATATTTCTGCCTGAAATTAGGGAGAACTGGTGCTAAGCAGTATCTATAATAATTGAATAGATGGAGCTTTTTGTTATACAGTATAAGGATGCCAGATTCAGATGCTAGTTTTGATATATATAGCTTTACATTTCTGTACACTACCCAAAGTCACCTATGATGAGACAGACAGCCATATAAACCAGATAAACAAACAAACAAACATTTCACTTATTTCAGTGTGGAGAATAGTGTGGCAGAAGGTAGGGCTGTGCAAAACTCTTCAGAGAAATTCACCAGACCCTGTTTTTCCTATATATTTTTTCCTATCTATTTTTCTCTGATATATTATCCTTCGTATTTTTCCTATATTTTTCTCTGTTGAAAATTGGGTGTCAGGGATAATTCTGATCATAAATGAAATCGAGAACTTGTTTTATTAAGAAAGTAGAGGTAGAAGAAAGCTTAAGAAGTCCTTCCTTGCTTTCCACTGACAGAAGAGATGAGACATGCAATACGAGCAGCACAATCTTATTTGCTGGTTGGAGAATGAAGGTCATCGTTTCACCAATGCAGTCAAGGACAAATGGAAAGCAAAATTTAATTCACCGCAGTTTGAAATTCTGCATGGATTCTTTTCAGTGTTATTTTTATAGCTTCCTGAATAATGTCAGAAATGGTGGGGGGGAAGCCTTCACTTTTATAGTCTTATATATTTCTCCAAATGACACAAATAGCAAGTGCCATCGCTATGATTAGAGGAATATTATGGGTGACAGGGTCATCATAAAGGATTTATAATGGTAGGCTTTATATTTCCTTGTCAGAGATGAATACATGGCAAGCTGTAAAGCTGCATTAAGTTAAAAATGCAAAATGTCACTTGAAGAAAATTTCTGGCATCAGTGCATGTGGAAAATATATGTATAGATAAATGACTTCAATACTGATAAATAGATATGACAGAAAAGATTGCCAAGTAAACACTTTGGATATTATTTATCTATAGTTCTCCCCTAGCCATTATAACTCTGTGGTCAATTGTATTTTATCTCTTATGTACCATCTCTATCTCACAATTTGGGAAAATTTATCAATTCTTATCACACTTGCATCTTTCCCAAACTTAAAATTTTGCCTTGAATTTGTATGAGAATTGGGGAAAATTTAATAACATGTACATAAACAATTGATTATGTATTCAGTGAATTTCCCAAAACAATCCCCATCTTAAGAAAGTATTTTGAAAAAAGCTGAAAACTTTGAAAATTATTAAAAATCTCACAAGATCTAGCCATAAACTTTTGGTTATATCACCAGAAGAATTTTAATAGAATAATAGAATTGGAAGAGACCTTGGATGTTTACTAGTTCAACTGCCTGCTCAAGCAGGAGATCCTATACCATGACTGTTCAGTCCCTTTTTAAAAGCATCCAATGATGGAGCACCTACAATTTCTGAAAAGGAGCAATTCCACTAGTTTATTGTTCTCACTGTCAATAAATTTCTCCTTTGTTCTTCTAAGATTGCTTCTCTCCTTGATTAGTTTCCATCCATTGCTTTTTGTCTTGCCTTATGATGCTTTGGAAAATAGATTGACCCCCTCTTCTTTCTGGCAGCCCCTCAAATATTGGAACACTGCTATCATATCACTCCTAGTCCTTCTTTTCACTAGATTAGCCATACCCCAATCCTGCAACCATTTGTCATATGTTTTAGCCTCCAGTCCCCTAATCATCTTTGTTGCTCCTCTCTGCATTCATTCCATTTTTCCTCTTTGGATGGTGTCTCTTTGTATGTTTGTACTATATATAACAGTGATGGCAAACCTTTTAGAGACCGAGTGCCCCAAAACTGCCCTGCCTCCACTCCGCCCCTGCTCCACCTCCTCCCCACCCCACCTCCGCTCCACCCCCTGCCCGCCCGCAGGGCCACCCACCACCTCCATGGCCCACTGCAGCAGATCGCCCAGGTGGACCAGCAGCGCCATGGTGGCCATGCCCTCTGCCCGCACCCCACAGCATCATCTGCGCATGATGGAGCGCGAGGGCAGAGTCTTGTCCCTGCTGCCCAGCTGCCATGTCTTTGGCTGCGCTGCTCCATGTGAGCCGCGCCCGGTGACGACTCTCCTCCAGGGGGGCTGTTGGTGAGGAAGGGGCCGCAGGGGGAGGTGGGGCTGGGGTGACGGCGCATGTGCCCACAGAGAAGGCTCTGAGTGCCACCTCTGGCACACGTGCCATAGGTTTGCCACCACTGGTATATAAAGTGCTAAGGGTATCATGTAAGTACATTGTATCAAATAATTAAATAAAGCCTGGACTTGAATGATATCATACAAGGTGCACCTATTCTTGTATTGTCTTAATTTTCTATACCATCACAAAGTTTGAGAATTATGGGCAACTAAGGGGATAAATTAATAATTTCTTGATAATTCTGGCAAATTAAGAAGATAAATATTTAGACTTTATTTATGTATTTATCCATCCATCCAATTTATATGGCTACCCATCAATTCAAGAATGCCTATGTTTATATGAGGTTCTCTATGATATGTATTACCTTCTACATCATACCAGCAACATCTAATGGAACCAGAACAGCCACAGGAGAGTCAGGGAGTATGGGAAATCCTGTTATACATGTTACAATTGGAATTAGTTATATCTGAGATAAAAATGGCCATAATTCTGTTCATCATAGCACATAACTATTTTGCTACAGCTGATCAACAACTTATTTATTTCTTCCTTCAGGCTGACTGCTTGGCTGCTTTTCAAATCTTGGCAAGACTTAGGAGCATAAAATTGCATGCTTAGCCTAGTTCTAACACCAAGTTTTTATTGTATATTCAAACTTAGCTTGTGCAGCATCACCAATTTACATGCAGATTTAGCAAATTTACCAAACTGTAACATCAAAATTAATTTATTTGTAATGTGATTTGCTTTTATCACAGGAAATCTGGATGGCACTGGTCTTTTATGTTGTATACCCTGTTTCTGTGTGTGTGTTTAGGTTAGGGTATGGGTATATATAAATTATATATAAATTGCAAAAGGCGGCCTTACTAGGAACTGCTTCCATCCTGCGACGATATCTGTAATATATATATATATATATATATATATATATTATATACAAACATAATATAGCATTTCATCTATACATACATGCACTAAACATTTTTTAAAAAGGTAAAACTAATACAAACTAATATAAAGTAAGGAAGAAAAAAGAAAAAAAGAAAAAAATTGAAGACAGAACTAAAAGTACATGAAAGAAAGAAAAAGTAACATAAGAATAAAAAAGAAAGAAAACCCAATCTTTACAACAATTATAAGTACAATTATAAGTTTACCTCCTTCACTAAAGTTACACATCACTCTTTTCTTTCTATAATCTATCCTATCTAATCATCCAAACATTAAATCATTATTTTCTCTTTTATACAAAAAGTTCATAAAGAGTTTCAATCAGCAATAAATGTAAATATTGTCTTTTTCTCTAATCAAATAAGTCAATTTGGCCATCTCAGCAAGTTCTATCATCTTCAGTTGGAGGATTCTGATTTTGAGACTCCTGCAGAATAGTTGAATTCCTACCTCCACCAGAAAGTCATTGAAACATTATTTTGTTCAGGTTTAGGAATATTTAATGTATTGGTTTGGTTTCAAGAAGGTAGATTCTGTCACCAAATTGTATTCAGATTAAGCAGATTTGCAAAACTGTAACATCAATATATAATAAAAAAATTGAAATGTGTTTTGCTATTATCATAGATCTGTAGGGCACTGATCTTGAGACTCCTACAGAATAGTTGAAGTCTATCACACCCAGAAAGTCACTGAAACATTAATTAGCTCAAGGATAGGAAAACATATAGTATAGTAAACATGTTAGAAGTTAAATGAATGATGGTACATTGTCTGAGGGAGGATCCTTACGTCTGCTCTAGTTTCAGAAATTTTCACAATCCAAATCTAGATATAAAATTAAGGAAGGGAAGAAAACAGAAAGCAAACTAAACTTTAAATGCATTACTCAGTTGGTATCTTATTAGTGATTGCATGGAACCTGGAGCATACAAACTTGATTATAATTGAATCTGTCTTAACTACTGAGTTCACTTTAATTTGACTAATATTTATTAAAGCATTTTAAATACAATTTTTGTAATGAATCAGGCTACTCTTCTCCAAAGAGTGGCATTTTAACCATAATTTGTACACATATCAAATCAGAACTATATCCCATTGAATTCAGTAAGCTTAATTCTAAGTACTTTAAAATGGTTGCAGACTTAATGAGGCCATGGTATACACCTTACTGTTTATTAACAAGGCTGCCAAGATATTCTGAAATATATTCAGTGATGTGTAAAGTGTTGAAATGTACTTTGCAGTTCTTACTTCATTTATTTATAATCTCTCTGACCCTGTGAGGTAAGCTAGGTTTAATTTGTGTTCCCTAATAGCCTACCTAACATGTTGTACTAGCTTTCCTAGTTTTTAAATTAAGACTTTTGAAAATCAGATATAAACTAACAATAACTAATTTAAAGTAAAGAAAAGAAAGAAAGAAAAAATGGGGAAAAAAGGAAAAGTTGAAAAAAGAAATATGAAAAGTAATAGAAAGTAGTTTCCAATCTTCTCTATAGTAAATGTAAGTACAGTCAGGAAATTATCTTTTACTGTATGGTTACAAAAAGAAAAAAAAGAAATGTATGTTTCTAATACCTTTTTTTTTTAATCATCTAAGCCTTAAATCATGAAATCATTCTTTTCCTGTTTCATGCAAAAACTCTATAAGGTGTTTCCAGTCAGCAAATGTAGATGTTATTCTCTCTCTAATCAAGAAAGTCCAGTTTGGCAATCTCTACCAGTTCCATTGTATTTACCAACCATTCCTCCATTGTAGGTAGCGTTGAGTTTTTCCACTTCAAGCATATAATAATGCCACTGCATTTATCATATATAAAAAAAATTCCATGACTGTTTTCTAGCTTCCTGACAAATAAATGTTCTCTATTGAATTGCCATTTTTCTTTTCTTTTTTTAAAATATATTTTATTGATTTTTTAACATAAGCACCTTGATATTTGGTAAACAGCATGTTGTCTGAGTTTATGTTTACAAAGTAATCATTTTTCTATCTCTATATGTCAACCAACTTTAAGTTATCCATTAGATTTAAAAACAACAACAACACCCTTTTGGAAATTTACCTGGAACAGTTCACTCACTCTCCCCCATCAAACATCAATTTTCATAAATAGAATCTATTAGTCTCACCATAAGTCTTTTGCAGAACATTACTTTTTCCTCATTTAGGGTGTCGACTCCAAATACCATTGTCATAGTCCCATGCAAATTATTAATTAAGTGGCTGTCCATCTCACAAAAAGCAACTCTGGGAGGCATGCAACAAACAGGCAAAACCTCAAATAAAAACCTATATATCTGTGTATGTAGGTATGTATGTACATCCTATTAACAATACAAATTATAAAAACAGGGATACAAACCATTGGTAAAGAGGAAATAAAAACAGCCAACTCAGCAACAGAGTCAACTCAGCAATGAAACCAGCTCAGCATGTCTCCAGTTTCCTGGAAGCCCCTGATTTGATATCATAAGTCTTGAAGGCCTTCTGAAATCTTTTTTTTTTTGGGGGGGGGGGAGGGGAAATTTTCCATAAGGTAGGCACCAAAAGAGGGAAGACACCTTTCCTGGGACCCACCAAATATGGGATGCTTGGTGGTACTAGCAGCATACCTTCTTTGGGAAAATCTAATGGGATAATCTAAAAGGAGGTCCCTCAGTAGTTTCCACCCAATAAATCAACCATGTTCATCAGTAAGTACTAGTTCTGATTTTACTTGAGGGTTCATGTTCAAAACAATTCCATTTTTTTTTCATATCTGCTGAAATAAATTCTTCACCCCGGTAGCCCTAGAAATGACTGACATCAGCTTCCATGGAGTCCAAGTATATAGTAAGAGCTAATTGGGTGTAGTGGTTAAGGCATTAGGTAAGAAACTAGATTGTCAATTATAGCCCTGCCTTAGGTATAAAGCTAGCTGGGACAGTCTTTCTCTCTTTCTCAACCCTAGGAAGGAGACAGTGACAAACTGTCTGAAATCTTGCCATTAAAAACTGCATGGCCTAGTCCAGGCAGTTCCCAGAAATCAGTACTGATTTGAAAGCATAATGGAATGCTTGTATCGTTCCCAGGATTCTTGTGTTCTGATTTATCAGCTCCAGTATTCTGCTTAGTGGAAATAATGGCATAGAGAATAATTTGTCTCATCATTTGTAATATCATTATGAAGACTTAAACTGGCATGTTATGTCTGATTTCTACTTCGTCACTTTTAAGATACTGATATACATTAATTCCATAATATGCTAATCCTCTGATACTTTTAAGGTTAAACTAAATGAAATGGCAAATATTGTTGCAACATACATGTTTTGTCTATTACTTATTTAGCAGTGCAATCAAACTAATATGCAATTTGACTCTCAATGCAGTCTTCCATTCCAAAGCTGTTAATAAAAATATAACGCACTGATTAGAATAGGCAGCTCTGGTTTGCTTTCCCTGTTTACTGTTGCTTAGTATTTTAATGAGAAATAATTGTATTATTATTAATGCAGACACCAGACATTTGTGAGCCCTAGTAAAAAATGTTAATGTGTTTGCAAATCATTTCCTATGAAGAATCTTTGGGACTATCAGTACACTAGAAGGAAGTAAACTGGGGAAAAATATTGCTATGTTTTACTGTTAATTAATAATTGCTAATTAAATAGATTTATGTATAACTTCTCCATCAAAGGTAAGGTGATAAAACACTCTTCACTGCCCCAAACAATAAGAAATATTGTCTTCTCTGGCAAAAAAAAAAAAAAGAGAGAGAGACTCTTTCCACCACTAAACATATCTCCTTAATGAAGGAGAGTGGCAGGATACCAAAGAGGAGGACAATGGTACCTTTAGATGTTAGGTAGAAAGTCTATGCAGATAAAAGAGTTTAAATGCAGCAGGACTATATTAATTTTGAGATAACTTAATAATTGACAAAGGGAGTCCTTGAGGGCCAGTAAATCCAAAATCTATAATAGACAACCAAGAAGATGGGTATATTGTTTATCCACATACATATCTTATAAACCAGTGAGTCAATTTGTCAATTTGCCCAGTGATTAAGACACCAATATAGACAGTGAGAAGCTAGATGACTTTGGGCCAGTCTCTTTCTCTTTCTCTTTCTCTTTCTCTTTCTCTTTTTCTTTCTTTCTTTCTCTCTCTCTCTCTCTCTCCCTCCCTCCCTCCCCCCAATTTACCTCACAAGATTTTAGTTGTGATGTAAATTGGTGGAGGAATGAATATTATGATGTTCATTTGCTGCCTTGCATTACTTATACAAAGAATAAAGGCAGGATAAAAAGATCAATCAATCAATCAATTCTTCGGGATGAAGGGCATAGGACACTAAGATGTGGCAGAAAATACAGCACAGTATGGAACTCAAAATAGCAATACATTCAGAACATGACAAAAACTGTTTCTACATTGAACAAGTACTTTATACTGCCTTTGCTGACAAAACATTGTACAGAAAAAGAAAATGAAGAAAACTGTGTGCAAGGACACGGCTTCAAAAGTAGAGGTATGAGAATGGATTCACAAACCATGTAATGGAGTATGTGTGTGAGAGAGATTGTAAAAGGCAATTGTGCCAGATTTCAAGCTGACATAGTTTTGAAACTCTTTTTTCCTTTTCTGAATCTACAGCTGCACTTTATCAAATCAACGAAGAAAAATAAAGGGCAAGCGATTAAATTGCTATGCAAAATGCAGAGAGCAACATTCAACTGGCATACTTAGGAAAAAATGAAATTGACTTATGTTTGAACTGTAGAAAATTACATTATTATTGCAAAGATGTCCAAACACCCTTAGGTTGAAACTGAAAAGGCAAGGAAAAGCTTCTTCATCTTCTTCTTCCTTTAAATCCATTATGAACACTGAAAAATTGTTTTATTATCTATATACTCAAAAAAAATGATTTCTGGTGGTTCAGAATATTATAAAATTATACTGATGTTAAATTGTTCCAAATAACAACTTGAACATAAAAAATAAATTTTCATCTGAGTCATAGATAATTTATATTTATATTGCTAATTGTCTATCAGTGTGCTTGTTAATATAATTCAGTCTTGAAGGAGAAGCCATTTAATCCCTTTCACCTGCACCACATCTTCAAGTTAAAAAAAAATGTAGGCTAAAAAATGAAAAAAATAATTGCTGCAGCCTCAACCTTACAGAGATGGGGAACTCATCAAATTTGCAGATGACACCAAGTTGGCAGGAATAGCCAATACTTCAGAAGATAGGCTTAAGATACAGAAGGATCTTGACAGACTTGAAAATTGGGCACTATCTAACAAAATGAAGTTCAATGGTGAAAAAGGTGAGGTTCTACTTTTAGGCAAGAAAAACCAAATGCACAGGTATAGTATAGGTGGTACCTGGCTCAATATTAGTTACTGTGAGAGGGCTCTTGGAGTCCTAGTGGACAATCACTTAAACATGAGCCAGTAGTGTGCTGCAGCTGCCAAAAAAGCCAACACAGTGCTAGGCTGCATTAACAGAGGGATAGAATCAAGATCACGTGAAGTGTTAATACCACTTTATAATCTCTTGTTAAGACCACATGGCTTGGTAGACATGTAAAAAAGCCCTCAAAATGGATCCAAATGCATACTTGGATGTAGAGCATTTTTTTAAAAAATAATGTTAATTTGAAGTCACAACTTTTTGTTTCAGATTAATAAATGGTTATAAAAAAGCCATGGAAGATTATTGCAATATATGATCATAGCAGTGAAATTACTCTATGTATGGAGATGAAAAGATTCAACACTATCTGCTATGGAGGAATGGTTAGTGAAGTTGACATATTTTGCTGAAATCAATAAATTAACTTTTTTGATTAAAAAAAACATTATTTATATTTATTGCTTATAGATTTTTTTGCATAAAAATGAAAAAAATGAAGTTGTACCTTATGGTTTTGATGATTAGATAGGATAGATTATGTAAAGAAGAGTATGATGGTGTAACTTTAGAGAGAGAGGTCAAAATACATTTGTACTTATAATTGGTGTGAAGAATATTGGAAATTCTTATGCTTTTTTCTTTTCTATTTTTCTTTTCTTTCTTTCTTCTTTTTCTGTAACTTTTTGCTTTGTCTTTTCTTTTTTCCTTTCTTAATTTGTGTTAGCTTTTACTTTCTTGTTTGAAAGATTTTTTAGTAAAAAGTATACTAAAAAACAAGAAACTGGTTGTTTATCGGATTTATAAATAGAGCTGAGACAAGAGTAAAATGAACAGAAAATGTGATTAGTCTAGCATAGAAATGTCTAACTAGATCTGAATGGAACTGTGTTCTCTCTCTCTAAAAAATAAATAAATCAAAGTTTAAAGCAGAGGTCCCCAACCTTTTGGGCACCAGTGACCGGTTACGCGGAGAGAGGTTTTTCCATGGACCAGAGGGGGCGTGGTTTTGTGTGCTGCCTGCATCCTTTCCTTGTTTGTGCGGACCAGTTGCTGGCATGCTGTGGCCCAGTACTGGTCCACAGACCTGGGGTTGGGGACCCCTGGCTTAAAGGATATCCTAGACCAGCGTGCCTGGCTGAGGAATTCTGGGAGTTGAAGTCCACAAGTCATAAACGGGCCAAGTTTGAAGACCCCTGTCCTAGACAAAACTACTTTTTGCATAAGCAAAGATAGTAGAACTCTTTGAGAAGTATCATTTGAAAGTTGTCAGTTTAATTACAATGCTATTTAGTAAATCTAATTTGATATTCAAATGAGAATGAAGTTTTCAGAGCATATGAAATCTGCCATTTCAATTGGAAACTCAGCTAAACTACTGTTATCTATAAAACCCTAAAGGTTTGCACCAATATAGTACATGGACTGCTCGTTTTCACTCAATAGACAAAATCCTTGAAAACAGTTACTAGTAGTTACAATTAAATGTTCAGAACTAGAGAAAAGTATCTTATTAGTGATAACCTTATGCTTATTTGACTGATATCTTCTGCCTCATGATACATTTTTGTTCTATCAAGATATTAGAAAAGGGAAGGTTTAATAGATATTGTTTGTGATCTAATTATTTTAGAGTACTTTATGCACTAGATCAGAGGTGTCAAACTCGCAATGTCACATGATGTGTCATAACGTATCGCAACTTTTTTCCCATTGCCAGCAATGGGGTGGGCGCAGTTTCGGCATGATGCATCCAGCCTATGGGCCGGCAGTTTGACACCCCTGCACTAGAGCACTCTTATGTTTCATATTGCTCTTCAAGCTTTTACAATTGTATAGCATTATACAATGATGCTTATACAATTTAGGCATGGCAATATTAGAGCTTCATTGTACCATTTTGCAATAAAATTAAAGTAACCTATATAAGAAGTACTTGATTTTTTAAAAGTGGATAAAATGTTTTACATATCAATCAGGGTAAAAATGTGCAAAATTCACTAAATGCCTGCAATCTGGTAAGTAATAAGTATTGATCCAAAGATTAAAAAATCAATTCTTAAAATAATCTTAACCTTTAGTCCAATCAGATAATGTCATAGAATTTGACACTTCTTTTCCTTTCTTCTTTGATCTTTCTCACAAGATTCTTTAAAACTTTAACAAATCTCTTTTGTAAATCACATATACATATATATTACTCTATTGAATTATTATTTGTATTTCACTTTTGATTTTTAAAACATCAACCAGTCTCTTTTGTATGTTCAGTGAGATATACTTTTCAATTTCATTCTCAAAGCCTGTCATTTGTAGATCCATTTTTAATGCCAGTTCTGTCTCATCTAATAAAACCTCCTTATCTGCTATTTCTTTCATAACATCTTTTGGACACAACTTAACCATAAAAGAAAACATCACTATTGACATTGTTGATACTAACTTCAGATTCCATTTTTTCAAAGGTGTCCTTCAATATTTTCAGTGTTATAATGCTTAGTTAATTAGCCTTTAATCAAGCTTGTATATTTTTCTCCTTTAACTGAAATCCATAGTTCCTTTTAGTGTCCATTTTTTAATTGCTTCTGTATATTTTGTCCTGCAAAAGTCCAAAATAATCTATTTCTCAAGGAAAGGTTCTTATAATTAATCTGACAATCTTATTGCAAATTTATCTGGCCCCTTAATTCATTCATATTTTTCTAGGATCAAAATTTTATCTAGCTTTTTGTTGTTTATTTCACATTTTTTTTGGGGGGGAAATCTTAACTGTTACATAGCTTGCAGAAGGTACTGCTAAGGAAATGTAATTTTGTTAATGACTTTCCTGTGAGATTAAAAAAGTCTGTTTGACATTACTGGAAATAAAATCTAATAAGTTTCTATTTGGAAGCTGTTTCCTGACCTAGTTCTTTGTCATTAATTTGGACATTGCACATTATAGTGTTGTGTTAGAACTCTTTTTCTTTCTTTTGTCATCTTGGAGTTTTAATCTGTTTTCTGACAATCATTACACCTTTCTATTTCTGGGCATTTAGCTTTTTGCTTTATTAGATTACATCAGAACTTATATCTGGATGATTTGCTACAGAATATTTATTAGAAACACGGGTGAGCTAAAAATTCATTCTGCAATTTTGACCTTTCTCATTCAATATGACAAATTGAATTGTTCAGAAAAATCTATTCATAGGAACATTTCATTGAAATTCACATGAGTGGATGTCAGGCATCTTAACTTTACCTTAGTATTAGATGGAAAAGGGAAGTGTATGAATATTTTGTCAATCATCTTTCCAGCGATCATCAGAATCCATGCCTACCCTCATTAAAATTTGGAAATTATATAAAAAAAATCAACCCATCAGAAACAGTAGCAGTTAGTGGATTGCAGACAATTCAGTGCAATTAATGGAAAGGGGAAAGCAGAAAGCAATCCAAATCACCCCATTCATTTATTATTATTATTATTATTATTATTATTATTATTATTATTATTATTATTATTATTATTATTATTATTATTATTATTATTATTATTATTATTATTATTATTATTATTATTATTATTATTATTATTATATTATTATTATGATAATATAATCTAATAATAATAAATAATAATAATAATAATAATAATAATAATAAAATAAATAATAGTTGGAAGGGACCTTGGAGATCATCTAGTCCAACCCCCTGCCCCTGAGATATTGGAACACTGCTATCATGTCCACCTCATCCTTTTTCATGTAAACTAGACATACCATTCCAGCAACCGTTCCTTATATCTTTAGCCTCCAGTCCCCTGATCATCTTTGTTTGCTCTTCTCTGTACTCTTTCTAGAGTCTCAACGTCTTTTTTACATAGTGGTGACCAAACTGGATGCAGTATTCCAAGTGTGGGCCTTACCAAGGCATGTAAGTGGTATTAATATTCACGTGATCTTGATTCTATCCCTCTGTTAATGCAGCCTAGCACTGGTGGCCCTTTTTGGCAGCTGCAAGCACACTGCTGGCTCATATTAAGTGATTGTCCACTAGGACTCTGAGGTCCCTCTCACAGTTACTGCTATTGAGCAAGGTACCCCCTATACTATACCTGTACATTTGGTTTTTCTTGCCTAAATGTAGAACCTTGCTTTTTTTCACCATTGAATTTCATTTTGTTAGATTGTGCCCAGTGTTCAAGTCTGTCCAGATCCTCCTGTATCTTAAGCCTGTCTTCTGGAGTGTTGGCTATCCTGCCAGCTTAGTGTCATCTGCCAATTTGATGATTTCCCCATCTATCCCCTCGTCCAAATCATTGATGAAGATGTTGAAGAGCACTGGGCCCAGAACAGAGCCCTGGGGCACCCCACTACACACTTCCCTCCATGTAGATGCGGTTCCATTGAGGACCACACGTTGAGTACGGCCGGTCAGCCAGCTACGGATCCATCTGGTGGTGATGCTGTCTAACCCACATTTTTCTATCTTATCAAGTAGTAGGTTGTGATCTACTTTATCAAATGCCTTACTGAAGTACAATATCTTTGTATTATGCTAGTCTCAGTAGGAGATTGCAGGTGATGAATAATAAATAGTGTGACAGACAAATTATAGTCACAAAGTAAAAGAAGTAAAAAGAAACATAACTAAAATGAACTTACCCCAAAACCATTCACTGTAAGTCTCCAAACCTTTCTATCTTCTTTGTTTCCGCCATGATGATACATAGCTGTATTCATTGCCTTTTGGTTTAAACTTTTCACCTGTATCTTTGTGAAGATGTTTTTAATTTTAAACAAACAAACAAAAAAAAAGACTGGCTCCAGGTTGGCAATGGAGTGTGGAATGATGGGATACTCTCTCCTTATTTATTCAAAATTGATGTGTAATATATTTTAAGGGAACCTGCATTGGAAGAAGATGAGCATGGTTTTAAAATTGGAGAAAGAAATATCAACAATTTGCACTATGTTGATAGCTCTATTTTTGATAGAAATGTAAAGGATCTGCAAGCCCTAGTAGTAAAAGTCAAAGGGTCTAATGAAAAAAATGGGACTAAAATTAAATAGAAAAAAATGTCAAAGTAATGACAACTTACAGAACAACCAGCCTTGGAATTTATATTGAAGATATTCAAGTGGTGAATAGCTTCTACCTTTTAGGATCAACCATCAACAGTAAAGGAACAAGCAGTCAAAAAACACACTGCACACCAGCACTTGATAGAGCAGCCATGAAGATCTTGTAAAATATATTCAAATGCCTTGAGGTGTCCATAAAGACCAGAATCATGCAGGCATGGTATTTCCTGTGATTCTCTATGGAAGGGAAAGTTAGGCTTTAAAGAAGCAGGATAGAAAGAAAATCTTTGAACTTTGGTGTTGGAGAAATCACCTGAGAATATCATTGACATTCAAGAAAACAAAATGATGGATCATTGAACAAATCAATCCAGGATTCTCACATGAGGTACAAATGACTAATCTCAAATTATCCTACTTTAGATACATTATACGAAGACCCAGATTTCATGAATAGGCTCTAATGTTGGCAAAGGTAGAAGAAAAAAGAAAAGGTGGCAACCAATACCAAGGTGGATAGACACCAGTTACAATGGTGATGGTGCACTTTTGGAAGACTTGAAGGACCAGGTTAGGACAGATCATTGTGGAACAAATTTATCTTATTAAATTTTGGGTGTAGTCAATTAAAGGTGGCCATATAAGTTTGCTTACAGATGTTCATATTATTATTATTATTATTATTATTATTATTATTATTATTATTATTATTATTATTATTATTATTATTATTATTATTATTATTATTATTATTATTATTATTATTATTATTATTATTATTATTATTATTATTATTACTCTTTATAGACCTAAATGAAGTGCTTACCCAAGTAAATGAGTTTCATGTGCAGGGAAATTTGATTAGTGGATGGACTCTGGTATGATAACAATGCATCATTGAGAGATTTGAAAGACCGGGTTAGGGATAAATTGTCATGGAGAAAATCTATCTATCTGTGATTATTAGGAGATGAAAATGATGTGATGGTGTGTAACCAATTAATCAGCCCATATTCATTTGGTATCCTCACTTCACCGTTTTTTCCCTGTTTTGCCACCTACATCTTTAACTTTCAGTTAATTTTTAGGTTTCTCCTAATGTACCCAATGTTCATCTCCATATAACAATGTTAAGGTCTCCCTAACCAACTTGCTCAGACTGAAGGGGCTATTTGTATAAGCAGCAAAATGTTTCAAACCAATAAGAAAATAAATCCAGTTGCCATGACTCAACCTATATAAGTTGCACTCATTTAGTGTAAGATAATCTGAAAACACCATCAGAAGTTATATAAAGAAAATCTAAAACATCCTGAGACTGAAACAGAAAACACAAACATCATTTGCACAGGAAAAACACATTTGGGAAAATGTAGAACAGATTTTGTGCAGCAATAATTAAAATATTTCTAAGCAGTAAAAAATACTTTTATTTCTCTCACAGGTACAACCAAATTGCAACAAACCAGCTGAGCACAATTTAAAATGGTTTAATTTCTTCCTTTTGTATGTTATGAAGATTAAAGGTATGCAAAGAAGTATATAGAGGGAAGCAACACCTTCCAAATAATGTCAAGAAGATATTTTCAAACTTTTTCTTCCTTGGTGTAAATTAACTTTTATCTTAAAACCTAAGCTGTTTGTGAGTTATTGTTTTTTAACCTATTCATGATTTTGTGGATCATTTCCTCTCTTCTTTGCAGCCAGTTTCCTTTATTATGTTTACCATTCCTTTGAGCAGAAATCGTAGCACTGGGATTGATCAAAAGAGTCCTTTCTTAGGATTGTCAACACTCCAAAGAAGTGTTTTTGGAAATTGTATTGATGAATCTAAATCTAGAATTCTAGATAGGAAAATTCTGACTTTGATAATTTTCCCAAACTGAAGCTTCTTACAGTTCTGTTGAAAATTATTGAAAAAATATTCAGACCCCTTTTGAATGTTTTAAACTACAATTCTGCTATTAAATGTTATCAGAGCTCCTTGCTGGTTCTAGTGGTATCCAGGTCATGCTGTTATCATCATCTTCCACAAGGGTGTGTGATATTGATGATGTTATGCTTCTCATCCAAGAAGCTGGGAGCTGAAGAAGCTTTTTGGATGAGAAGTGAAATGTCTTCAAAGAAAAACAAGAAAGTCCAGTTGCCTCCTAAAAAAGTACCTTTGGGATTAACACCACTTGACTGCTGAGACTTGATGCATGCCCACTCTACACAATCTCACTGGGTGAACATAGAAAATCTCTTAAATAACCAAGGCCTGAAGCCAAGGGCTTTATAGGTAATAGCCAATGCTTTGAATTGCCAGGAGTCATTTTAGGAGAAACATGGTGTAAAGGTTGTATCATATATTTCCAAATTATAATAATAGTTGACCATTGTTCTTCTTTCAAAATCTAGGGCTAACTATCCAACTTTTAAAATTTAAATGAAATTATAATGATGTTTTTTTTATAACAACATAGGATTCTTATTGATCTTTGTTCTTTCTTTATCTACATAAGTTATGCTAAATTATCTTTGCAGTAATTTGAATATATACAAAAGGGAACATTTGGGGAAGAAATAACTTATTGTCTTTGTAACTAAAGCATAATTTGGGGGGAGCCTTTTATAAAATCTACACATTGCATTTCTGTCCCATGTCCCCCTCAAAATAAACATCAAGAAATTGAACTGCCAATTGCATGATAATTAGCATCCCATTGTTGAAATAAGTATAGATGGGCATGCAATTGTTGTGTTTTGCTGCAAAAAAACATTGGGGAAGGATTGTATAACTCAGTAATATTTTCTCATTACCATGTTGTTAATTTTATTTCTGGTGTGAGTCATAGATTTCATAAAGTCTCTATATAAGGAAAAACAAGATTGCCTGAATCTAAGTAACCTGTCTAGGAGATGGCCTGTGGGTAATTGCAAAGTCTATATCAGGAGATTCTGAAAATATCTTCAAGCCTCCTGTTTTCCTGCTCTGCCATATGTTTACGAATGAAGGTTCATCATGTCTCCTAGTTATATGTGCAGTTAATCCTTCCTTCCTTCCTTCCTTCCTTCCTTCCTTCCTTCCTTCCTTCCTTCCTTCCTTCCTTCCTTCCTTCCTTCCTTCCTTCCTTCCTTCCTTCCTTCCTTCCTTCCTTCCTTCCTTCCATCCATCATCTATCTATCTATCTATCTATCTATCTATCTATCTATCTATCTATCTATCTATCTATCTATCTATCTATCTATCTATCTATCTATCTATCTATCTATCTATCTATCTATTATGTATCCATCACAAGATAAAATGGGATATCAAAAATTTAAAACTAGGTAACAAAATAATAAAAGAAACAGCAACAGCCATCATTAAGCATTCAAAACCCACATAGCTAAATTATATTCACAGCCTTGCAAAATATCACTAATAAGAAAACCTTAGAGGTTAAAATTTTCTTTAAGGAGACTGACTCTATATCTGATAGGATGAGAAAAATAATTTTGGAGAAAGGAGTCCCCAGTTGAGCCTAGAGCTACATTATAAAAATCGCGAAGGACTCAAAGACAACCTAAAACAAATAAGCAAAAAAATCCAGCAGGGAGAATATCATTCCAGAAGGCCAGTACCGCAACAGAAAAGGCAGACTTTCTGTGTCCCATAAGACTGACACTATTTAATTGATGGGACCTGATGCACACCCGCTCTATGCAATCTCATTGGATTGAGACTCCCTGAACAGGAACTGGAGATCCCAGATTATGGTCACTCTTGAATGGGCAGCTGCAATCCCATCTATGGCTGAAAATGGAATATTTGCAGATCTAGGTGATCTATATCTATATCCATATTGATTGTATGGTCATATCTGCTCCTTTTTTATACATTTAGCACATCCAGACACCCCAATGTCTTCAGTAAAACCTTCTAAATTATCTGACAAGAAAACTACATAGAAATGGCCATATAAGGAGGAATCAAGTTTGTGTTCACTTTTATAGAAGTAATATTATATATTTTTTTCTCCTCTACCTAGAAAATGTTTAGTCACATAAATGCTATCAGAGAGCTTTAACTAGAGGAAACAATGGAGGAAATAATATAAAATATCTTAGAAGTTGGGCAAATTCATTAAAATAAACTGTCATAATATTTCTTGTTTATTAGACAAAAGCTGAAATCTGTGTGAACTGTAATTGTTTTTGTTTATGTCAGTCCTTGCATATGAGTAAACATAGATCACAAGATCTCTTAAACAAAACATCTTTCAACATTAAGAATGGATGCTTTTGCTCATTATGATTAGGGCATTTATTTCCTAATCCCAAACCCCGAACATGGCTTAGTAATTTTTTATGAACTATCGGCTTCTTTTTATACTGTGATTGTTGCTTTCACTCCTTTTTGCATGTAGTTCTCTTTCTTGCCTGGAATAAATAAGATGTTAGTGTCACCTTGACAACCTAGTTTGTAAGGGGAGCCTATTTAGAGAACTTGATCACAGAGAATTGTTGCCAGTGACTGTCCCCATAAACATTTGCTGCCTTGTCTTCCATAAATATGTGGTAACATAGATATTGGCTCTGTTAGCATTCTCTCATCAATCTTTCATGCCCCCAGACCAATAAATAACCCAGCTGCTATAAGCAGGAGCATGAACTATTCCTAAACCCTATATTTCCTGGCAAGCTCTGGAAATATATTACTGAAATAACCCAGAGACATTATAAGAAATAAATATGGACTTGTTCAATGGTAAGCAATGTTCTACCCTTCATTCCTGAACATGGATCATCAGACTGGGCCAAATAGCAACTATGGCCCAGAGAATATGGAAGGCATCAGAATGACCACTTCTGGGCTTTTTCATGTAGAACAGGGGTGTCAAACTCGCAACGTCATGTGACATGTCGCGACGTATTGCAACTTTTTTGCCATTGCCGGCAATGGGATCAGTGTGGTTTCGCTATGATGCATCTGGCCCGCGGGCTGGCAGTTTGACACCCCTGATGTAGAACATTAATAGCCTCTAAAACTCATGACAGCATAACAAATCCCTTGTAAATTAGCAAGGATTTGGTAGAGTGAGGATTGTATTTTCTCTCCAGCCTGCTGCAATCGCAATTGTGCAAGGATGAAAACTTGGGGTGCTTCTAAAAAAGTAGGTGGCAGTTGTGGCCAGAAAGGGCCTTTGCACAGGGTGATCATGTGTGTCAGCTGAACACCCTCCTTGACTGGAAGGTCCTTCAGTTACTCATATCTTGGTCACCTCACAACTGAATTGTTGCCATGCACTTTACATGGGTCAGTCCTTGAAGAACATCTGGAATTGACAGCTGATACAAAATGCAGTGGTGTGAGTTATAAAAGGTCTTTCCAGTATGTCCAAGTGTCAATATTGTTATGCAATTGCAATGGTTGTCAGACAGCTTCTGATTGCAATTCAAGAGGCTCATCATTACAAAAAAAAAAAGTGTATGTTTATTTTTGATTGTTTTAAAATTATTATGGATAATTATTATTGTAAACCACCCAGAGTCATGTCTTTGTGAGATGAGCAACTATATAAATATGCTAAATAAATAATTTTAAAATTCTTCATGGTCTGGATACAACTATCTTCAGTTGTTTCTGCCCACCCAGTAACTGGTACAAGGCAGAGTGGGTAAGCTCAAGGTCTTTTCTATTAAATGTTGTTACTGTATGGGACAAAGGAAGTATATCTTCTGTTACAGTCCCTGTCTCTTGAGTGGCATTCCCTTGGAAATATAGACTGTTCTTTGTTTCCTGGGTTCATGAAAGCACTGAAGATCTGGCCTTAATCTCATGTCTGGGTTGATGTGTTTGTGAGGCCTCTGGTTTGGTTAGGTTCGCTACTGTTTGTTTTAGTCGGGGCCACTTGTAGAACTGTGTATTTTTAACTACTTTTATGGTTCTGTATTTGTATTTATAAGCCACCAAAGTCTATGGGATGAGGTAATTATAATACATTTAAATCAATAACTGCTTTATTAATTGCCCATCAATGAGTGCAAGCAAATGACCTTGCTAGAATTACATCTTTCTCTAGAGAATGTTAGCTGGAAGTCCTTGAAATATGCTAAAAAAATAAATACACTGGATCTAAACATTTGTAATTCTTGACCTTTTTATGTTGATTAGAATTTTGCCTTCCTTCCATACCTTGAGACACAACCCCCAGTATCTCAAGGTTGGCAATCATAGTGAGATATCATGCTTTAATTCTTCTCTTTACTTCTGTGAACACAGATATCTGCCTAGCAAGATAATAAAATGTTTTAAAACATTTTCCCCGTCTCTCATTCTTTTCACTGGGAGAAGTGTTATAATGTCACCTTTAGGGGTGTTGTGATTCCAAGGACATTTTGGAGGTACATACCGGTAGTATGTGACTTCTCAGCACAGTTCTGATGTATCTTCTGAATGCACTTTTTTAAAAAAAAATTACAAAGATAAAATAACAGCAAGAGAATTTGGTACCACACTAGGTAATATACCATGTCCACACAGTTGCTCACCATCTTCAGGCCCCCTAAGTAATATCCTAACTCTTTATTTTCCAACTTTTACATAAAGTTTGTTCTGTTTTAGAGCACATAGAATTGCTGTCCAATGGCAAATTTTAATTGATTACTTGCCTGCTTTTACTTGACTAGTTGAAAAGTTCAGAAGTTTACTTGTTAACCAAATGCATGTATTACTGAAATATATATGTACACTTTTAACAAAGAAAGTAGTCTACAGTTTAAGAAAGAAACATTGTTAAAAAGAAAATATAGTGTCCTCTTAAAAAAAAACCTACATTAATTGCCTCAAAATTTTGAACTGTATGTTCTTAAAGAAATACTCTTCTATATAAACTTTGTCCTCAGCATTTGATTTTGATTTTCCTTGCTAAATCAACTGGAGCTTTTGTTGATTAATTTATCAGTTAGTATTATGGTGTAATAGAAATTGATGAAGTGCAATTCTAGACTTGAGCTGAGTATTTATATTAGTTTGCTGCTTTTATTTTTAAGACTGACTACCATATTTTATCATTTTAGTTGGGAAAATATTCTTAAAAGTAACTGAACAGCGTTTTAGATTGTCATTGAATGATTTACAGAAATAACCTTTTATTATACTCTAAGTCACTTCTATGGTTTACAGGCAATCAGCTTGAACTTGGAGGAAAATAAAATAAATGTGTCAGTTGTAGACTATTGGATAATTGATATTGTTTATCTATTTCTTTTTTGAAGATCTTTGCCAAGGGTGAAAAATATCAATATAATAAATCACATTTCAATTGGAAATATGATGGCTTAAAATATGTTATAGCAAAATGTTTATTTGGTTTTATGGCTATTAATTTTCTACAAAGACAGAAAAACCACGACATAGAGTTAGCACTTTCCATATGAATCTAAAGGAAGGAAAAGAAGCAGCTTGTCTGGATAGCGGGGTCAGATATTTTTATATAATGACAAATTATTTCACATTATAGACATTTTATTTTATTTTATTTTTGTAGTTTATTATTAGATTGAGATATCTCCAAAACAGCTGGGGGGGGGGGGTAATCACAAATTAAAACGAAGCAAAAATGCAGAAAATACAAAGCACAATATAAAGAATACAAGATTGGCATTTATCTGAAAAAACAAATTATGTATAGTCTCTCTTCCTAAAGCCATAGGATTGCAGAGCACCAGAAATATCAACACACATATAGCACATCACAACATATCACAAGACAGCCAATCATACTAAACCCCTACTAGCAAATAACTCTCTAGGTGCCATAATGTCTTTACTAATGTAGATAGATAGATAGATAGATAGATAGATAGATAGATAGATAGATAGATAGATAGATAGATAGATAGATAGATAGATAGATAGATAGATAGATAGATAGATAGATAGATAGATAGATAGATAGATAGATAGATAGATAGATAGATAGATAGATAGATAGATAGATAGATAGATAGATAGATTAGTTATTGTTATCATTATTGTATACAGTATAGTTATAAACAGGGCTTTTTTTCTCATAGAACGCTCAGAACGGAGTTCCAGCACCTTTTTTGGATGGAATCTTGTAGGGTAGGCAAAGTGGGTTGTATGACATGTGTGAGTTCCAGCACCTTTTTTTTTTTTTTTTACAGAAAAAGCACTGGTTATAAACACATCTAATAAGGGAACCACATCTGTTTTACTTATTTATTTATAGTCTACCCCAGTGTTTCTCAACCTTGACAACTTGAAGATGTGAAATTGTGTTTCACAAAGCCTGGCTGGCTAGGGAATTCTGGGAATTGAAGTCCACTCATCTTCAAGTTGCAACATTGAGAAACACTCCTCTACCCCAAAGCCTGGGAGACTGCTAGGTTTTCAAGGCTTTGTGAAACACAATTAGGATGGGACTGACACAAACCCACACAAATGCCAAATGCCCAATGGAGGCAGAAAGCAACATAGGGCCTTAAGTAATCATTAGCTACAGTATGTAATATAAGGTCCTAGTAGTCCAGCAATTTGTTGTAGCTATTCGCCAACACAGGCTCTGCTGGCTCTAGATCATGGGTTTCAAACTCACGACATCATGTGATGTGACGTGACATATCATGACTTTTTTCCCATTGCTGGCAATGGGGTGGGCGCGGTTTTGGCATGACGCATCCGGCCCACAGTTTGACATCCCTGCTCTAGATGGTTATGCTGGACTCAAGGCTCTACTAATGCTACCAGGACCAGTCCTACAGACCACAGCGCACTGCAGATTGCCCCCAGCTTTCATTCCAACTCCAGTCAGGGACCCAATCCCAGATCCAGCATTTAGCTTTAGTGTCAACTCCACCTCCAGTTCATCCTTCAACCTTGGCCACATCTGCTAAGTGTTCAGCTTTGTGGTATTCCAAGGTGCTGATAATTCCAAACCAGTCTCCTTTCCTAATATTATAGGGTTGCATAGCACCAGAAATAACAACACACATGCAAGACATCAAAAGACAGCTAATCATACCAAAGCCCCTACCAGCAACTAACACTTCAGATGCCATAACACATCTTTTCTATATATAAAAGTAAATTCTTACTTGGGCACATCATACAAACATCCATATGCATATAGACTAATTGCCAGAAACAATTTGTTTTTAAGGGAAAAGATCATACCAGCTAAACTATACCCAGCTCTCATCAGATTATGCCAGCTGCATAATGATACATCGATCTCAATGGAAGCCCAATTAAGAGGGGAAAAGAAAATATGTTTTGAGAAAAAATACATTTAAAAGGTGTATTCGAATGAAATTTGAAATTACATGGAAATGTCAATGAAAATTGAATGTAAATGAAAGAGAGCCACTTCGGCCCTTAACAAATTCAACACTCCAGGGTTGAGAATATAGGCCTTATGAAAGGCTGACATGGTTGGGGCATGGAATTGAGATGTAAAAATCCAGAATCTAGTTGACTGTAACGTCTGTCTCCTTGACAGAAGAGCCTACTGGGTCCCTAAGAGCAGACTATCCTATTTTCTACAGACATTAACGTATACATAGTTAGCAGAACTGCCAAGGTTACAATCAAATCTCCCCACTTAAAGAACCTGAGTAGTAATTATACTTTCAGATCAAGGTAACTGGTACCTGAATATAGCCTGCCATATATCCTTTTTTATTTTAATTTGTTAACTGAAACTATGTTTTTGATGTGATAAATTGATAATCAATAAACTGAAACTAACTAATACTGTCCATATGCTTTAAGCAAACCAGAACTTGTGGTCTGGAGCACTGAAAATGAAGATAACCTATCATCTATTCTGTCTTAAGGAGTGCTTCTTTGATTTGCACATATGGAGGGAAAAAAAACAGAAGAGGGTTTTAAAAAGAGTTATTTGGACTTAATTCTGTTTGTTCTGTGGGAAATAATCCATGATTGTCATAAGGACAGGTGGGATGCAATTTAGACAAGCTTGCATATCTTGCTGCTTATTCTCACCAGAAAGTGGGATGGTAATGCTGCAAAATTTGCTCCTGTATTCTGTAGTTTGTTTGTTTTTTAAATGAAAGTAACTTGAATGCAAATGAGCATTTATTTGTTTTTTTAATATACATCACAATATTTTTTTAAGATAACATAAATGCTAACAAAAATTAATACAGAATAAAGAAAATGAAGAAAGAAAAAGAGATAGAAAAAGACAAAAGTGCAGAAGGCAAAGATTAAAAAAAATAGAAAGAAGAAGCTTCTGGTTTTCTTTGAAGCAAATAGGATCATAAAATATAAAAGGAATTGGAACCTCAAGTAGAGGTTACAGGAAGAATTCACAATAATTACAATAAATGTGAAGGGACTCTTAAAAAAATGACACTGAATTGGGGACCACTCTTGATTTGACTATGGCAAGTTCCATCATCTTCACCAACTATTCCTCTATTATAATCATGCCTTTCCACTTTTGAGTACATAATATTCTCACTGCAGCTGTCATATGTAAAAACAAAGTTCCAAGCCTTTTTTTTCCTACTTGTCCATTAATCCCAAAAGAAAAGTCACTGGTTTCAGTTGTATTTTAAGCTTTAAAATCTACTGAATTAATTTATATCCGCAATGTTTGGCTTTTTAGTGATTAAATGTTCCTTCATTGTTGTTCTTCAGAATATCTAAGAAAAATATTAAAACCACTGAAGATAAACTACCAAATATATTTTTTGATTTGATGGACACTGTGTGGCTTTGGGATGCATGGATAGAAAAAAATTGATAATTCTAAAGAATATACTTATTTATCAGAATGACATAGATTATTTTTAAGAATAGATATGAGTTGGATTTCAAAGAATTTACTAGAATTTCTAAAGTAGAGATTTTATCAAAACACTTTTTCTGATCATAACCCCTTGACTGGTTTATAAAGAAAAGTTACTACTTATAGATGGACATCAACTGAAATTTTACAGAAAGAAGCTATAGTCAAGGTTTGGGGGAAAAATAATGAATTGAATTAAAAAAATAATTTAAATAATTGTCCAAACTTAAGAATGCCTTGAAATGCAAGTAAAGCTCTTGTGAAGGGATATTTTAACACTATAGTATTCAACTCAAAAGTCAAGAGAAAACACAGGCAATTTTGGATGAGATAAAAAGAAAAGAAAAAGAATTAAAGCAATTCCCAGGGAAGATAAATATCTCCCTTCAAATTTTTACAGAAACACCTGTCAATATTAACAGTAAAGGAAATGGAAATAAAAATTATGTCTGCAAAGAAAAAAAAGTCTGAATTGCAAATGAACCTGAAAAATGGTCCCATAAGATGTCTTCTGGAATAGAATTGTACCCCAAAGTTTGCACAGCCCTGTGGAATCTCTTTCCATAGTTACCACTGAGTTTTCATTTTCTGCAAATTGTAATGATTTCTTCTCCTAGTAAGACTAATTTACATACAATATTAGCCCCTCTGAACTCAGAGAATATTGGGTACATTATTATGAACTGTGTTGTCTTTTATAGATTTCTCTCCCCCTGAAAATATATGCATCCCCCATGCTTTTGGTTTTTTATAACAGTTTTGAAAACAGTTTTATTATTTTATGTTCAGGCCTTGGCTGAATGGGAATACCATGATTTTTTAAAAATGGGTTTTGAAGGGATTCTTTTTAATTGTTTTTCTATTGTTTTATTCTCCCTGTTGGGAGAAGGGCGATCTGTACACATAATACGTTTTCTAGAAAATAGATACTCGAGAAGAGTATACATTTATTTTCTATTTTGCAGAAACCATTTTTATGAGATGTATTTCATTAATGCTGATATTTCAACAAAAAAGAGAGAGTAAAAATAACATTGCAATATTTACAAGTATTATTGCTGAGAATGGCACAATTTTCTAAAGAAAAATTCTAATACTTTATTATTCTTCAGTTCATTACTTCCCTTAATAAAATATAGTGTTGATTACTTAGTGTTGGTAAAATTAAAGCTGAGGGAGGGGGATATTCCCTCTGCTAAATCAAGATCTGCCTATCTATAGAGTTATGTACTATATCTAAATGTTGAATTTAAGTTAGAAAGGGGAAAAAACATTGTTAAGGTAACTAGAATTTTGAAAAAGTTTCATGTCATCTGTGCTAGAAAGTACGAAAGGAAGGAAGGACATTGCAGCATGGAATTGCAAGGTCTTACCTGCCCACAGAAATTTACAACTGAGTCTTCAGATTTGTACTTTTTGCATTTATTTATTTATTTATTTGGTCAATGATCAGCAAAGTGACTCTTCAGATTCCTGTAGAGAATTCTATCTACTTTTTTAAACTACATAACTTCCATCTTAAATTATGTTAAATTATGGCTGTTCAAATTATTAACCTTATTATTTTATACTTAGGAAAATATATATAGGATTTGAATGCTAACAACACCAGAATTTGATTGATCAAGTATTCCACTCCATTTCTGACAACTAAGATGTAGCAAACTCTGATCCATGTCTCTGCATTGCAACTCTTTCCAATGTAGTTTTTATATCAGCAGCTTTATTGCTGCAGTATATTTTTTTTGTTTATTGCAAAAATGTATTTTGTTCCCCTTGGCAATTCAGAATGCACACTTGCTTCAGTTTTATCCATCAGTGATTTTTTATTATCATTATTATTGGTAGTCATGATGTACAATGCTAAAAAACACAGCTTGAATTTCAAATATTATATTAAGGCTTTGCAGATTGTCAGAAAGAAACCTAATTTGTTAAATACAATATATGACTGTGCGATGAAAAATACAGAAATAAATATGGAATATCTTATTCTATTGTTAAGCAACCCTTTCTTTCTTTCTTTCTTTCTTTCTTTCTTTCTTTCTTTCTTTCTTTCTTTCTTTCTTTCTTTCTTTCTAGCATATAATTTGGAATGAAAAAGGAATTATTAATGAATGGCGAAGAAGGAAGATACATACTTGTGATTGGAATGAATTGCACATTGTTCAAAACATTTTCACTAGATTCAAACAGAGTAATCAAAAAATGATGGTATTTCAGAACTATATAATAATTAATAAAGGTATGCAGATATGAAAAGTACATATATGCAACATTAAAAAACATTTAATTTTTCAATGTATATATTAGTGGAAGAAATTCTTACCAACAATGGAGGAATATTTTCTATCATGTTGATATATTTCCCTTGTATGAAAATGTCTGCATTTTCAGTGAAGCCATGTTAAAGCCACATCTCACCAGTCACATCTTCTCATCAAATAATATTCATTGTATGAACCCTGACTGGAGAGGGTCATCTGTGTAATTAATCCAGCAGAGAAAACAATCTGAAGTAGCAAAAAACAAATGGAGGAATCCTACTGCAAAAACAAGTCTCAAACGGTCTAACCTTTCTTTACAAGGGACTTTCTTTGGGCCCTTAATCATGGTGATTTGCCCTTTGCCACATAACATGGAGAGAAATTTTGTTTTAAAGCAGTATCTTGATTGAATGATATGGGATTTACCTGTTAAAGTATACTTCAACCTCTAATCTAAATTACTCTTAATCTCTAGTATATTCCTCAATATATCATTCAAAAAGCTTCGTAAGGGAATATATATATATATATATTAATGAAAATAGAGGAGGAATAGATACTTCAGGATTAACTGTGATTGAAAACATATGCACAGCAATAGAAGACATGACCAATGCAATGCTTTAAGGAAGGATCCAGTTTGACAAAGTTATGCATAAAGCATCCTTTCAAATCTGTTTCATGAAACAGCAGTGCTCCAGTGGCCCATCATTTCTAAGACCAGGATGATGTGGCTGCTTTGAACTTCGCCCAGCCTTTGTTCCTCAGAGCTTTTATGATGAGAGACGGCTTAGAGGAACTTCCTTCATGGAGTGCTGCAGAAGATGGGGAACCATCTTTTCCTGAAGTGCTGGTTTTCCTGAAGTGCCTAGCTTCCAGGGGCTTTAAGGTAATTTTTTTCTGGAGAGTGAGTTTTCACAACCTCTTATTTATACTGCATCTATCAGCATAAGCTTGAAATATAGCCTTCCTTAAAATAAGGGGATAGTATTTATTAGCAAAAACTCCCAATTATATTTCAGATAAAATTGGAATTAAGAATCTAATATCCTGTTTGAATCCATTGATTGGAAATCCAGGCTAGAAACCTTCTCCAATTAATTGAGATTTTAATTGTAATCACAATTCTTTTGAATAAAAGTACATATTGTAACCTGGTATGGTTATAGAAAGTAAGGAAGAGAACTAGAATTATGCAAGAGCTTTTCCCTATGGAGAAGGGGCTGAAGCATTTTGAGTTCAGAATCCCAAGGTAACATCTGGAGATGGATCAGTCACAGGGTCTCTCTCTAATTTATTGGATAATGAGGAGGTATCGCATAATCAGACTTGCAAGATTCTGTTACCATAGCCTCTTAATAAAATGAGTTTTAATAGAATCTCACATTTGGTAGAAATTAATTTATCTTTATTATCTATTTATGGAAAGCTGGAGCTATGACCCTTGAAAACAAATAAGACGGTTGGTTAATAGATCTGATATATACAGTATATCAGAAATAAAGATGCGTAATTACATTACTTAGGGCTGAAGTCAATACATTATTGGAGTTCTCTTTTCTCATTGAGAATAAACATTTGTCAAAGGTAAAAACAATTACCTTTTAAAAGCATAAATGTTGTTGAATTCATAACTGGCAGTAATTTGGAGTCTGTATTGCTCAAGAAAGGTATGCAATATTTATAAAGCTTTAACAATTTGTCAGCTTTCCCCTACAGGGATTTACCACTAACTGATTTTCAAAGTTAAAGAACTAACATGGTGGAATGACTTGTGTGACCAGGGCCAAGGAATCTGAGGTTCATCTCTAGGCATGGAAGCTCAGTGAGTGACTTTAGGCCAGTCACCTTCTTAAAGTCCAACATACCTCACAATATTATTATGTGGGAATACATTGAAGGGAAATTCCTGTATAAGCCACCTTGAACTCTTGGTGAAAGAGTATGTAAATAGTATATAAATCTAACAAATAAACAAATGTATATATTTTGTTGTATGTATATAATTCCAGCCCAAATAAATGCTTTCATAGTATGTACTGCATACTTAAAGTAGTGAGGTAATCAACTCCCTGTTACTCAACCATCTCCTACTCCATTTGCTTAATAATAGAGATTTGTTCTGAAATCATTTAAATCATTTTATTTATTTGTCAATCACATCTCTACACCATCCATTTCACCTTAGTGACTCTGGGTGTATTACAATAAAAGTTATAAAATTATAACTATGATTGTAAAATAATTATTATATAATTATATGATTATCAAAACGGATATACACTTTCATAGGAACATCATCTAAAATAGTCATGGAATTTCCCCCCCATATTTTGAGATGTTAAATAATAGAATATTGTTAAGTAATTTGGACAAAACACTTTCAATATATATAGAAAAAAAGGAAAGTGCATTCATATTGAAGGTTTTACAATCAAGCCAAGTATCCATTTAAATATGCATATGTGTGTGTGTGTGTGTGTATGCATATATAAGATTACAAACAGTATGAATACGAGAAACATAGGGAGAGGATTACAATCTAGAAATGATCCAACTTTAGACTCAATCCCTTTCCATTATTATCACATGATATACAAACATGGAAAATGTTTGTTCTAAAGTCCATAGTCTGGATTCAATAATGTTAAGGATTGTTTTCCAATCTTAGCAATAAATATTAAAAAGTCTGATATTTTTTCTTCAATAATCATCTCAGGACTGGCCTGAGGGAGGCTCAAAGTTCAAGCTTCAGAATACCTCCTCTTTGGAAACAGATGAACACTGCCCCCTAGAGTCAGACACAACTAGACAGGGAAAACCTTTATCTTTGCCTTAATGAGGGAAATGGGTGAGGAATAATAATATAAAATACAACTGAAAATAAGTATAGTGGAGAAATAGGGAAGCTTAAAAATTGGAAAGAAAAGTAGGATAAAAATAAGATAAAGGTATTAACTTTCAACTTTTTTCAGCACAATAAAATAAAAATAGTAAGTTACAGCCTCAACTTTTTACTGTGGGGATTAGTATAACTTTCCATTTTTGCACATAAAGAATGATCACTGCAGTCAGTATATGCAATAACAAAGTTCCAGAGTTTTTTCCCAAGTTCCTTGTCTAATAGTCCTAAAAGAAATGGAGAGAGAAAATAATATTAAACAATTTATGAGGTAAGAGTTGTTATAAGGTCATTAATTGGCAACTATAAATGGAAAAGAGGGATACAAAACAGGTTTATGTCATTAAATGTACCAAAAACCCCCATCAAATGAATAAACCAGGCAGTTATAGCAGCCATTTTTTGTTGTTGTTCAAAGGCAGCTTCAGTTAAAAAGAAAACACAAGGAGTGCAATTTTCTTTCTGAAGTGCAGAAGAAATTAGACTTCTATCAAAGCAAACTACTGTATATTGCAGGAATATGTAGAAGAAAGAAGTGGGAAAAACAGATCAAATGGAGAATACTTAGAATATCTGAAAGAAAAGCTGTGGAATAAAGAACATTCTAGTCAAGTAGAATTAGGAAAAATGAGGGTAGATAAAGAAGATTTAAAAGTTCAAGAAGAAGAAGAAAATGAATTGGAAGTACTCAAGTTGCAAAAACCTAATATAGTCATTACTAAAGGCTGGTTTATACATTTCTGCTGAGGACCCCTAGGCTTGTCTGAATAATCTTGAAGAACTGCTAAGAGATGAAAAGTTCAGAAAGAAGAGTTATGAAATGTATTCCCTGCCTTATACTAGGAGAGTTAACAGAAAGCTTTTATGAAATTGCAAAGGACCAGGCAGATGTTTATAAAGTATTCAAACAAGCAATTTATAACTAGAACAGAGTCTAATCGGATGTAAAGAAAAGATTGAATTACACAAAGAAAACAGTACATGTAACCTTGCTGAAAAAGAAGCAAATAATGACATAATATGATTTTTGAGTGTGTGGAAAGAAAATTGAAATTTTTGTCAAAGCCAAGTGCAATTATAAGAGGAAGAGGAGTCTTTGATAACAAATCATAAACGCTTTCATTAGAAGAATGAATTACTGAAATGAAGGAAAAGAATGATCAAAGGTATGGGTTTCTAATTACTAACTCTGAGGAAATTAATGAGAAGCAAAGTTTGGTGAAAACAAATTGCTATAGTAGATATTGATACTAATATATTACTAATAAAGGTGGACCTAGTTGCTAAGGAAGCAATTATTTTAAATAGATACATTGGTGTAAGAGGCTTTGGGTGCAAACTTTCCTTTAAAACATTCATGGCCTGAAGTCAATAGAATGAAAAAAATTAAAAAAGGATTATATGAGGTATGTATCGATGGAAGAGTTTTTTTTGGCTTTCATTGTGGATAGGGATATAACAGAAGCCAATACACAGAAGTGTATATTCCCTGGGATTCAAAATAAAAAGAATGAGGAAGCAGAAAAGTAGAAACACATACCAATTTATTCTAAAACTAGTTTAAAACACTGGAGGAGAAATATGCCACCATTTAGGTTAAACCCAATTTTTTTTGTATTTTATTCAATCAAGTCTACTTCTTTGAGTGTGCCTGAAGAATTCCCTGCAGTCTTCTTGGCAATTTTTTTTCAGAAGTGGTTTGATATTCCTTCTTCCTAGGGACGAGAGAAAGTGACTGGCCCAAGCTGGTTTTGTGCCTAAAGTGGGATTAGAACTCATGGATTCCCAGTGTCCAGCCTGATGCTTAACCACTATGACAAACAGGCTACCATTCCTGCTATATATATAATTTCAAAAAGAGAAAATCTTGTTGTCTTTAATATAACTGTGTATTTCCTACCAAACTTTCATAAAGTGTCATGGTGTCAAATATATAGGCAATTTTCTTTGAGCAGGGGAATATTGTATGTGTGTCACAATTTGCTGACCCGCATAAGGGCAAGAAGTGACACAAGCAGAGTGGTGATATTATTGAAAAGGATAAAGCTTAATTTCTGGATGCACCTAAGGTCCACCAAAGGTGGCAAAATGGATGGATTGGTAAGAATCTTGTTGGGTTATTTTTACCATTGAAAACTCAGTCTGGCACCACCTCTAGTAAAAGCCAGTTTAGTATAGTAGTTAAAAGTGCTGACCTAGAAACCAGGAGCGTGTGAGTTCCAGGCATGACTTTGGGTGACTTTGAAGCAGGCACTTGCTTCTCAGTCCAACCCACCTCACAGGTTGTTGTAGTGGGGGGGGGGGAAGGAAGCATGAAAATGAGGTACATTTGCTACATTGAGTTGATCAAAATACGTAAAAGGCAGAATGAAAACCGAATAATACCAAACAACAGATGTTGTAAAGATGCTAGGATGGGGGTGGGAGTGGAGGCTGCATGTAGCCAATGAACTGTGATTTTTCTCATTGCTTCAGCAACTGGATAAAA
Organism: Azemiops feae; assembly: GCA_023970755.1. Classification (NCBI taxonomy): domain Eukaryota; kingdom Metazoa; phylum Chordata; class Lepidosauria; order Squamata; family Viperidae; genus Azemiops; species Azemiops feae. Next base: position 67,754 of record JALGBA010000261.1, read on the forward strand.
TTAAATGTATTAAATGAGTCTCTCCCCCCCTCTCTCTATCGTTCTGTCATTCTCTCTCCCTCCCCCCCACTCATACATATACAAAAACAAAATATAAAAGGATTTGGTTGGAGTGGATCTTGTTAAAGGGTAGACACCATTAGGAGAAAGATTTGAGGAGGCTCAAAGGATGCCCAAGCCTTTGAGGGAGCAGGCTCTCCTGAATATCTACAGGTTATGCATCACTGAACTCTTTCCTGAGCTTGCTTTAAGGTGACTAGTTGATCTCCGTTTCCAGAAGCTTCATTACCCCTTGGCATTCTTTTTCCTCTTATCTCCTGGGGCTCAGATTGAAACTGAACATGGATCTGTAATGCACAGGGATGTTATCTGCTGCAAATTGCAGTAGTTCTCCAATGGTACAAGCAGAGGTTTTTTTTTCCCCTCTCTCTTTGTACCTTATTATCTAAGATCTTTACTTTCAATTGAAGGTGACACAGTTTTGAACTCAGGCGTTCTCATTTTGTTACTGAAAAGTGCCAATCCCTGTTCTGTAGATTGTCAGGCTAGTTGTAAGATGTATAAGCCATGGTGGGAAATATGTGGAAACAATATTCATACATGTGTTTGGATTAATTTAATATACCTTAGAGAAACAGTCTTGAAAATATTTTATTCCTGCCAGGATGTGTAACCTAAACTTTTAAGTAGTGATGTTATGTTGAGAAAAAAAAATCTGTGAAGTAGGCAAAGATTATTCACCAGAGTGTCAAAGATATACAACCATTAGTATGATTTCCACAGAGCTGTGGTGACACATTATTCTCAAAGATAATGATTCAGTCTTTCATCACTAAGAGCTGCCATCATGTAACTTCTTCAAGAAATGAACAGATCTTGATAAAATATATACAAGTACATTGCTGGCATATTCATCTTTGATCTCCCTACATCATATTTTATTATGATAAGGAAGGCAATACTTGTAGAACATTCACAAGATATTTTGTCTATATATCATGCAGATTAGATATCGCTCCAGCATTCCCCTAGTAATGTGAACACATCTCTTTTTAACTGTGATATTCTATATATAATACCACTTAAATACATGTTCAAAGATCTACTTCATTTTGACTTTATCATCATTATGGCGATATAATACTTCCTGAAATATGGAGCACTAGTACACTTGATTTGGGATTGAGAGCAGTTATTTGTCCCTTATAAGTTAGAGGTCCACGATAAGAATATTAGCCTTAAATATGTTCAGGCTTCATCATATATTAAGACAATTCAGATGCTTAGAAGTAAAAAGAAGAAGACGCTCCATGTAAGGCTGTTTGTAATTTTGAGATTTGTAATTTTGTAATTTTTGACACATACATACAGATATATACCCAACCATAAGCCTCTCTAGAAATAGAAAATGCAAAGCAATGATGCAATGAGAATGAGAATAAAAAGGGCATTATATTCTTTGACTGACATCTCTACAATTATAGAGTTACTTTAGCAAACCTGTACTTCTAATTATATTCATGGGTTTTGGAGGACGGTTGTAGTAATAAATAATTGGATTCTCCTAACCATAAGGATAAACATGAATATTTGCAAAAAGAAAGGAAATGCTTCAGTTATTAAGAATCACAATGCTATTTACAACCAGAGATTAAATGTGAACATCACAGTAAATCAATCATTATAATTTACAAAGAAAAGTGTGCTGTGGCTGGGCATTTTTTTCTACCTTACTGTATTATTTGGGAAACTAGCTTGACATGTAATGGTCCTTAGCTTGATTGTAATCAGCAGCAAAATCTCATTTTAGGTTGGATTTAGCATTATTGACAGCACATTTGCCCATTATCTTACTGAATGGTTTCCATCAATACGAGAGATTTTGGGTTGAGTCTTGCTTGCCACCACTGAATTTGAATTTAGAGTTCTATAGTTTTGATAAGTAGATGTTATTTTATTTGTTTTATGTCACTACCACCATTTCCTTTTTTTCTCCCCGGGGACATTTTAGAGAGCAATAAAAAATCCTTTTCAGTCTCCAGTTGGTTGACTAGTTGAATATCTGGGTGATCAATGGGATGTCTTGCCAGTAAAGTCTCAGATGGAACAAGCCAGCAATCTCATTTCTTCTCAGATATTCTGAGATAACAACCTGAGTGCCCACTTGGGTCATCAATTCTTCTTTCTGACCAATGCTTTCTGTGTAGTGTTTTTGTAATGCTTAGAGTTGTTATTTTGCTTATTGAACGTAACATTTGGAAACGTGAAACATTCTTTTCTCCTCCCTAGGGTAGATATTGTGGTCTTACATTACTGGAGAAGAGAGTCTTCATAAAACCTCTCTTTTCCAAGAGCAATGAATTTGCTGACTTGCTTTGCCAGATTTGTTTTTACTTTTGCTCAATTCTTTCTGCAGTACATATGAATAAGCCATCATAATAAATACATGCATGCAACTTATTTAATAAAAGATCAAAATTCTTTGCAAACTATACTTGTAGACTAGGTGCTGAGTCTGCAAGATAGGTCAGAATGACTATTTCATATTATAGAAGAGAAACCAATACTTAAAAGGAAAGTGCCTAGTGCCTTCGATATAAAAGTATGGCTATTTATTTTCCTATAAATTATTACAGATCAGATTTAGAATATTTGCTTCAATTCATAATGTGTGTGTGTGTGTGTGTGTGTGTACAGTGACATGATGTAATATGTCATGTGTTGTTGCTCATCTGAGGTTGTATTTACCACTTTTAAGAACTGCTAAGGACCCGATTATTTTTACTATGGTGTGTGTGTGTGTGTATGTATTTTTGTGTGTATCTGTATGTCTGTGTATATAGGTCTGTGTATATAATAGGGACTTAATTTAAGAGGTGATATTTAAACTAGGGATTTCCTGGTCTTATTTCCATGTATGACTGTAATTCTTTTTAATATCTTATCTTTTTTGTAGCTTTCCTGAAATATATAGGATTTTGTTCAATAACATTTTTGATAATGAACTCTATAAACCTTTATATTAGCTCTTGTGATAGTTTGATATCAAAAGCTGTTGTATATGGCAGTATCATTCTAATTTGCTAAGCATTGTGAAGTATTTCAAGGAAGTCCCAAACTAGCACTGAGCCTGAAAAAGAAAATATGTGAAGTTTGTTAGAAAACTGCAACTATTTTAAAGGTTTTTTTGCCTTGGAGAGATTTTAAGTAACTGTAACTGTTTATATGTTGAAAAATGTATTCTGTATGTCACTAGGTGGGAACAATTGTGTTAATCTTTCTTAACATTCAGATGAAGTAAACTAAAAAGAATTTTAAAAAATTAAATACTTTATCAGATAGCATAATTAGGTAAAATGTGAGGTAAAATTAGTATTTCCAAATATACTGCCACTTCATTTGCTTGATTTTGCACTTCAATATATTTTTCTCTGTTCAAACAAAAGGAAAGCATTAATATATTCCCATTCCAAAAAGAAAACAATAACACCATTGATAGAGCTCTAGAGAAAATGGTAGACACAACTGCTCTGCTTAGATGTAGCTGAAAATATTTTTCTAACACTGTTGATGTTGCTATTCTTCTTCTGATATCATATCAATCCAACAAATTAAAATGGTCACAGAGATTATATGAGAGAAGAGAACAAGCCAATAGCTGCTGAAAACAGTCACTGGAAACTAGATTAAACCCCATGGTTGCTGCAGAAATGACAGGGATCGTGCATTAATTTGTGTTGGGAAAGATGGGAAATTATACTTCCATTTACTGGATCAGAAGAACAGACAAAAACAGAGTTATCTGCTTGAGATAACTTTGATTGAGAATGAGAGGGACACTGTGACATGCAGATATGTGCTCCAAGAATGGATAGCGATCAGCTATCGTGAAGTAATCATCTTACAATCACTGTAATCATCTTCAAAACGAGGGGCACATATTATCTAGATCTTATTCGGTTCTCATTCAACCCTGGGTATGGGTCAAAAGCCATACTGATGATAGCAGCAGGAAAGAAGGAATTCCTGCTGAATGCTTGACAGCTTTTGAAAGTATTGACCACAGCATCCTGTACTGGCTGCAAAGCTTGGATATTTTCTAATAGTTCTCCTGCCTGAATGGTCAGTTCCAAGTGATTGAGTGGCACAGGGTGATTCCCTTTATTTTTCAGGATTAAAGGAAAAAAGAAAAATGAATGTGCAAAACCCTCACCACATAGTTTCTAATGTTAATAGTGGAATGGGTGCATTGCTCATCTGTATACATACTACAGGGAAATACTTGCTGGAAATTTTTATCGAAGTGAGAAATTGAACCACATTTGTATAAACCTGTATGTGCTAATAAAGATCCAATTGCTTCTACTTAATCACTTTGTGCACCCCAAGCAAAAAAAAATCTTAATGTTGTTTTATTAATGCAACTTTTCCTTGGTTCTGAATTAGAACTGGTAGACTTTGCAACAAACTACCAGAAATCGAGCAAGTATCTCTATAACTCTGTTTCACCTATTCAGCAATGACAACTATTCTAAAGTCCGAAGAAGTCTCATTTGTCCAAGACACAAGCTTTCTTTTTCAGTGAAAAATATATTCTTCAATGACTACTCATTGTACCATAATGCTTGAGTCAAGCTGTTATTGCCCAAAGATAGTTCCATATTTTTTTTCCAAGTTAGGCAACCTTAGGCAAATAAGATTTGATGAATATTCAGTGATGAAGAGATAGTGCTATGTGACATCATTTCTCTATTAACCGCCCAAATGGTGGCATTAGGCATCTGTCTTCTATGTTGTGCTGACAGTCCTGTTTGCAGTGACTAATAGGACCATTTCAAACTGATGTGCATGAGATACTCTTTTATTGCCTTGGGTGAATTCCACTGATAGAATATTTAAGTGAAAAACGTGAAATGTAATAAGGCTGAATGGAGAGTAGCCTACACCAGATGGCCTCCAGCAGCTGGTTAGGAAAAAAAATGCTGAGTGGTTCTTAAGGACAATTATGAAGGAGTCAATATCAATATTAAATTATAAATGCTGATGTTAGAAAATACATGAGATCAAGGATCTCAGACCCCAGTCTCTGAGTTTCTTGTTCTGGGTTACTTTTTCACACGGTGATATTACTGCTAGGAGTTCAGCGGGGATCAAATAAAAAATTGGCATCTCTAGGCTGGTTTATTAGTCAAAGGAATTGCTGCTGAGGCAGAGGATCACCTCCTCCTCTATTGCCCCTTCACTTCCAGCTCACTCATATTTATTCCAAGCTGTTGGGCATGAGACAACTTCTTACTTCAAACAACTGCATTGCTGAAGGGACTAAGGATTAAAAAAAAAAATCCCATCAAGGTAGTATTGTTGTGCTGTACTCAAGTGGCCAAGTTCTCTGAAGCTGGTTATGTAAAGAGACAAAGAGCATAAACTGGGGATGTCAAATGCTATGCAGCCAAAATTGAAAAGCCTTTGTTTCTCAGTCAAAATACACCGGGGATGATACTGACCTGCCTTATGCAGCTGTCTTGCTTTACAGATACCTGAGATAGAACTCTTTCTCTCTGGGTTTTAATCAAAGAAAATGTTGTCATGTTTACAATTTCACTAGTAATAAAATCATCATGTTGTCAAGGCTGCAACAGCGATCCCTATCACTTTGCCTTGAAATTTCTGAAATCAGTCATCACTTTTGGCAAGCCGCTGGATTTGCTGGCGATCATTATTAAATCAAACAGTGAAGAATTATGATCCGATGCTTGAGATTCTTAAGGGTGAGTTAACAAGAAATGAATCTGCTCTGTTTTGAGGGGAAAGAATTGCCCTTATACAGAGAAATAATAAAACATACTGACTTGAATAGAGGACAATTCTACATGGTAACTTAAGTTGCTTGTTGCCTGACTTTTAGGGATTGATCCTTCCTCCATAGTTCCTGTGCCATTCCTTAAATTTCTAGAGAGCCAGTTGGTCTAGCGGTCAAGGCAGAAGGCTAGAAATCAGGAGAATGTGAGTTCTAGTCTGGCCTTAGGCATGAAAGTCAGCTGGGTGAGTTTGTGCCAGTCACTGTTGCTTAGCCCAATACATTTCAGAGGGCTGTTGTGTAAAAAATAGAAGAAGGATTATGTATATTCATAATAAAGGAGGGATGAAGATGATAGATAGATAGATAGATAGATAGATAGATAGATAGATAGATAGATAGATAGATAGATAGATAGATAGATAGATGCTAGATAGATGCTAGATAGATGCTAGATAGATAGATAGATAGATAGATAGATAGATAGATAGATAGATAGATAGATAGATAGATAGATAGATAGACAGACAGACAGACAGACAGACAGACAGATAGATATAGATTTGATAGATGACTTCATATCCCCTTCCCACATTACCTTTGACATTAATGTAAGCCTTCCCTCCCTTATGATACTCTTATGATATCATTGTTGTTCTTATTGCATTCTTATTGCAAATCTTATTGCATTCTTTGACCAAGTGACAAAATTAGTGGATCAGAGGAATGCTGTGGAAATAATTTACTTGGACTTCAGTAAGGCATTTGATAAAGTAGATCACAACCTAATACTTGATAAGATAGAAAAATGTGGGTTAGACAGCATCACCACCAGATGGATCCGTAGCTGGCTGACCGGCCGTACTCAGCGTGTGGTCCTCGATGGAACCGCATCTACATGGAGGGAAGTGTGTAGTGGGGTGCCCCAGGGCTCTGTTCTGGGCCTAGTGCTCTTCAACATCTTCATCAATGATTTGGACGAGGGGATAGATGGGGAAATAATCAAATTTGCAGATGACACTAAGCTGGCAGGAATAGCCAACTCCAAAAGACAGGCTTAAGATACAGGAGGATCTGGACAGACTTGAACACTGGGCACAATCTAACAAAATGAAATTCAATGGTGAAAAAAGCAAGGTTCTACATTTAGGCAAGAAAAACCAAATGTACAGGTATAGTATAGGGGGTACCTTGCTCCATAGCAGTAACTATGAGAGGGACCTCGGAGTCCTAGTGGCCAATCACTTAAATATGAGCCAGCAGTGTGCTGCAGCTGCCAAAAAGGCCAACACAGTGCTAGGCTGAATTAACAGAGGGATAGAATCAAGATCACGTGAAGTATTAATACCACTTTACAATGCCTTGGTAAGGCCACACTTGGAATACTGCATCCAGTTTTGGTCACCACGATGTAAAAAAGACATTGAGACTCTAGAAAGAGTACAGAGAAGAGCAACAAAGATGATTAGGGGACTGGAGGCTAAAGCATATAAGGATCAGCTGCTGGAATTGGGTATGTCTAGTTTAATGAAGAGAAGGACGAGGGGAGACATGATAGCAGTGTTCCAATATCTCAGGGGCTGCCACAAAGAAGAGGGAGTGAAGCTATTTTCCAAGGTGCCTGAAGACAGGACAAGAAGCAACAGATGGAAACTAATCAAGGAGAGAAGCAACCTAGAACTAAGGAGAAACTTCCTGACAGTTAGAACAATTAACCAGTGGAACAACCTGCCTCCAGAAGCGGTGAATGCTCCAACACTGGAAGTTTTTAAGAAGAGACTGGACAGCCATTTGACTGAAATGGTATAGGGTTTCCTGCCTGAGCAGGGGGTTGGACTAGATGACCTCCAAGGCCCCTTCCAACTTTATTATTATTATTATTATTATTATTATTATTATTATTATTATTATTATTATTATTATTATTATTATTATTATTATTAATTATTATTATTATTATTAATTATTATTATTATTATTATTATTATTATTGTTGTTGTTGTTGTTGTTATTGTTGTTATTGTTGTTATTGTTATTATTGTTATTATTATGTTGCCATAATCAAAGCAATTGAGAAAAGTGTTCCTTCTTTCCTCCACAGATCCATAGAAACTGTGTTGCAATGTTCTTACATTGCACCCCCATCCTATTCAGTATTGTCTCTTGGAAGCTCCAGGGACATGTTCATGTTGCTTTCTAGATTACATTTTTAGAAGTGTTTTGTCATTGCCTTTTTTAGAAGCCTGAGAAAAAGTGACTGGCCCCAAGTCATCCTGTTGGATTCGGTGACTGAGACAGGTCTAGAACTGGATTCTACTCATTCCTAGTCCAGCTTTTTAGCCACTAGTAGCTCTCATGTTGCATTTTTTTTAAAAAAGGGAAGAGAAGCTTTGCTGAGCTGTGGGCAGAGATTTTAGAACAAGGGGAGAATGTTTCCCTGGCCTGTGCAGAAACTGAAATGATGGCCACTGGAAGAATTTAACTGTTGAATGGAGCATACGTTTTAAGGGTTGAAAATAGTTCATTGGCTTAATGGGGCACTATTTAAACCAACTACAGCATAAGAAATAAAACAACAACTGGCAACCACCAGAACATAATATTACTGGTCATAATATTATTAAATATATTATTGGTAGTCAGATGCCAGAGCTGTCTTACGATAAGTGGTTATGTGAATATTTTAAATGGATAAATAAATGCATAGCACAGCCAGAATGAAATGGCTGAATAGACTAGTGACCAGCCACTGGATAGGAGGGCACTGCAAGCAATCAGGACAGGGACTTCTACTAGAATAAAATAAAGCCCTGGGGAACATTCATTCTGAAGAAGGATCATTGGTCATAAAAAACGCCAGTTCTGAATGAAGTCCAAAAAATATGGGTGTGGCTTACATATGTAATGGGCTAGAAGTGGGACGAAGATGATATAATTTATTCCTGCACTAAGGAAGTGATGACTTCCCCATGTTGGTGATGGGCTGACTAGAAAATTCAAATCTGGCCAGAAATAGTTCCTTCACTTTCTATTAAAATCCACTGGTTTTAAGTTGAGTCTGGTCTTTTTATTTGCATTTGTTTCAATAGCAGCTAAATACAACTAAGACAGAATTTCTACTATAGCATCTGAGTATATTAGAATGAGGTGGAAATTGTATTATCAGGGCATCATACCAAAAAATCCAAAATAAGATTAATTTATTCTTAAATTATATAGCAAGAATAATTCATAACACAGACCCAATTAAAAGTCCTGGTTTCATGTTGCTTAGCAATCAGGTGTTGTAAAAAACCACCCAGCATATTTTGTCACTAATACATAGTTGTTGCCTATACTATGTGCAGTTCCAAGTTAATTCTATATTTTTATTATTTGTGCTCTATCTATCTGTCTGTCTGCCTGCCTGCCTGCCTGCCTGCCTGCCTGCCTAAGGGGACTTTGAAAAAAACTGCTTCCATTATTTTTCATCTATTTGCCTGTTTTACTTTTGAAGCAAATAAATCCACAACTTCTTAACAAACCTGTTTTAGTCACAGTATTGTTTTCAGGAAAAAAGGTATTGAGCACATAACTCACCTATCCTTTCCTACAGTTACAACCACTAGAAACTTTGGTAGCATAAATTTATCACAAGCAACATCTCTGCTGATCAGTAATATCAACATTGTATATTCCAGGATGGGCACAAGGAAGCAGCCCATGACCATCTGCTTTCTGCTCTACCAGAATAAATGGGATGTTAAAAATTATGATCAGGAAAAAAAGGAAATACGCTGGTCTCTTCTTCATTGCTTGGTCTGGCTGGCATAATCTAAAAGAACTGTGGAAGTACTGGCTGATAAATAAACAAATAAAATATTTGGCTGTTGCAGAAATAAAACACCAAACACTCCAGCAATGTTTTCTTAGTCAACAATAAAATGCCTAGAAGAATAGAAGTGTCTTTGCTTGATGTTGGAAAATCAATACAGATGAATCTCCCCAGGGAATAAATTCTAAAACCTAAGAGTCATAGGGCATCATTAAAAAGGAGTACTTTTCTATCTGAATCCAGCTTATTATATTGTTAAGAACTAGGTAAACATGCACAGGGCTCTACTGTTATTTGTTTAAAATTCAACTACTCTTCAAATCTTTATGAAAATAACCAGAAGTAATTCAGGCCATATTTTGCATGATCAAGATCAAATGGTCTTTACACATCAAAGAGGAACAGCTATTCAAAAGATCTGAGATTAAATCACATTTCCCTCCCATGCTATTCCCTCCTTTGAAAAATATTTCAGAATAATTCATTTATACTCATTTTCAAAGGATCAGTGTGTCGAAGACTCTAAAGACCTCTGTGTTTTGCTTTGCTTTGTTAATATTACATTTTCTACACAGAGAGTGCTGCAGACCAAAGCAATTACGAGTGACTATGTCACTCATCGAAGCGTTATCACTCTGTTCCTAAAGAAGTGAATCAACTGCAGAATTTTTATATTTCAGCTTAGTTTGCTTTCACTAACAATACAATGAACCAATACATTGTTAACTTCATCGTTTCAATTTCTTTAGTGGTAGAATGATCTGGATATGACTTTGTTTTTTAAAAAAGTTACTTGCTCAAGGATCAGCATGTTGCAGAGGGAAAATAATGTCACAGTAATAAATATTTACTGTGTCTCCCCACTGATCCTGCCTTCCCAATCTTCTTTCAAGGATCTCCTATGCATGGGTTTTATTCTGACAATAATTGTATGAAGAGTCTGGTCTAAAATATAGTGAGTGATTAAACATATCCCAGCCCAGAGCAGAAATTTGAACACATAACCGCCTGCCCCAAAATTAACCCTCTAAATATTGCTTGGCCTATGTCTGCTAGAATGACATGGATGTAAACTAAGTATGTGGATTCTTAATGATATATAAGGTTAAAAAAATCCATTTTCTTTCTGGGAAAATAATGTTACTTGGAATAAAGAGGCTAAACATTTCTCCTTATGCTAAAATCTAATAAAGGAATCTGGAACAAATAAATACATTGCATTGAAATACTGACTTAATCCAAAGTTATCTTTTGACCTCTTTCAAAAAGCAGGAAAGTACTGAATTTGGAAAGAGTGTCAAGTATTTTCATTTTCTGATACTTTTCTTAGTGTTGAAGGAAGTTCTCTTCAGACAGTGCTGTTCTGCTAGCATAGGTTTATCCACCCTCCAGACATCAGTAAAGGAAGCAAAACTGTATAACAAAATAAAGTTAATGTTAATCCAAAAACAAATCTTCTCCCTTAGTGGAAGAATTTAATAGCTAAATGTACTTCCTATGTTAGGCTACATATTTTAAAACTGTAACACAACAATGTGAGCAGTCAATCCTTTCTAGCTGGTTGCCTTCATAGAGCCTGCAAGTGATGATGAACTAACATGTTTTGTAACTTCTAAAGATGCCTATTATATGCTGAAGCACTATTATTGGTTGGTTTAATCTGGAATAACCACCAAGGCTGTACATATTCTTCTGTTACGACTTTTTCTTTTCTTTTCCACTTGTACTCAGGTCAGACTTTTTTTGGCCTGCTAGAGTGGAAAATGGAAAAAAATAAATTCTTGTTATTTCATGCAAAATACAAGCAGGCTTTCTTCAAATGCTTGATTATTTAAGGCTACTGTAATTTTCAAAAGTTAACACAAACTAATTTGACTTGCAGAATTCATGCAGTGACTCGAGAAACATAAAAATAAAATCTCATGTTTAGTTTTCTCCACCACTCTAGATAAAGTCAGATGGATACTGTATTATATATGGATGCATTGTAGAACAGTTATGAAGAATTTTCCATCCACAAAGTCAATTGTAGTGCACAAATTCATATAAAATGATAGTTAAGTGTTTGAACCTTCCAAATGAAGCTTCCGTTGTCCTGCTGCTGCTGCTGCTGCTGCTGCTGCTCCTCCTCCTTCTCCAAGCATTACACTAGAGCAGGGTTGTCAAACTTGCAACGTCATGTGACTTGTTGCTATGTATTGCAACTTTTTTTCCATTGCCGGCAATGGGGTGGGTGCGGTTTTGTCATGACGCATCCGGCCCACGGGCCGGCAGTTTGACACCCCTGCACGAGAGTGAGCAATCTGAGTGCATGGAAGTAGTAACTGCTACTTCTACCAATTTGCTAAATGAGATGGTAGATGGTGGTTAGTTGCAATGCAATATTTGTTTCAGATGTATAGTCAGACTTACTTAGTCCTGGATGAGATGCAACTAAGAAATGTCAAAGATTTAGGCTAGAACTGAAAAATATCCAGTAAGAAAGAAAAGGCAAATTACTTCTTTATCATTCTTATCACAATAATTGGTCTGATTAATATATAATCCAATAGTGGATTAATTCTTCCTAAACTGGGTATTGCTTAATAAAAACATTCCCCCTCATTCTTTTAGCATCATCGCTGTTATATTTACAGAAAGGACTGCAATTGGACACACACACACACACACAAAGTTTTTTCCGGACAAACCGGTCTGGTTGATGCACCTTGGTATTTTAACTGCTATACTGCAGTTATACTTTATAATCACTTTTGCCTTGCAGCCCCCCAAACTAGGGGCATTAAACAGGCTCACGTCGCTACTGCGATACATTACAAATTCAAATTTCTTTTTTGTTGACAAAGAATTAAAGAATTAAATGGGAGACTTGAATAGCTATTTCGGGCTCATTCTGCCCTCATCAGCAAGCCACACCCTCTATATATAGTGACCAGCCTTAATAAGCAGTTTCAAAACTAACTTGAATTTGGTGGGTCAATAGTTTATAATTTGTTGTCACTTGAAATTTATTACAATGAGTGCTCAGTTCTGCTGAAACTTAGATGTAGGCTCTTGAATTAAGAAAATAGCACTTTCCGATGAATGATCTGAAAATCACATTTTCTAAATAAAATAAAGTTGGGCTATAATCTCTTGAACAATATCCCCACCAAAACTAGCAGGGTAAGCTCCTGTATATAAACAGGGAGAAACCCCCTCATTTATTCGCATTGATGATGTTACTTAGTTGGGTAATGAAACATCTACAAGCAAACAATCAAGCTCAGGGTGTATCAAGAACTCCATATTTCAACATGAGCTACATATATTCTCTTCCATTAGAAAATATAATATAGTTGCTTTTTAAAAATCTTAAAATAGTGATAGAAGAATCAATGCAATTTCACTCTACATTCTAGAAGTAGAGCTCAGCTCTTAAATAACTTTAGTTACTGAGATTCTTTTGGAAGCAGCCTCCAATTTTGTTCAAAAATATTATTAATGCTCTGCTGTTGGACCTTTTTCTGAATTTATATAAGTCACAAGTGTTGTGTCCCCTCTAGCTTTATTGAATTTCCATTGTCTCATATTATATACACCTACCAGGAGAACTAATAGTTTTCTGCCTTCTATCGGGAACCATTAATTATCTGCCCTCTAGAGGATTTCTGATCACAAAAGGAATGATGAACTTCTTATCACTATTGTGGGATGTCACTTTCCTACCTTCTGGATTCATCACTGCTACCCAGAGATTAATAGTCTTTTGCCCACTGAATGGGGAGTGCCAGCTGCCTGCCATCAGGATTACCTCCCCCCTTCTCTCTCTCTCTCTCTCTCTCTCTCTTACACACACACACACACACACACACACACAATACATTAGACATGGCAACACATTCAGATCCACTTTGAGTAAGCTGTATCCATAAGCACTTAAGGGTGAAATAAGTTCTTATTCTCTGGCTGATTCTTGGATGCAAGATAACTTTTCCTGCTTTATCAATCTATCTCTTGACTTTCACTCATTTGTCTATGTGTCCTCTTATTAAGTTCTTCTTCCTATGTAAGTTCTTCTTAAGTTCTTCTTGTGTCGTTTTAACATAACCTACACAGTGTTTTAACATAACCTATGTTATGTTATTTAGCACCTTGTATACACTTGAAAGGGTATGAAAGGATAAAGAAAGGAAAAAAGAAAAAAGGAGAGGGGATCTTTAATATTCCTTAAAAATTATACTAACACAAATGTTGGTGCTTAATATGCCTTTTTTTGGAAAATTAAATCTTCTTGGCGTAACCCATGGTTCTAGTGATTTGCTTAGATCACTTCTTGAGAGGCTCTAACGTGAATGTAGATTGATAATTTTGGATAGACCAATATAGCTTCAATTGGTTTAAGGCAGCTTCATATCTTCCTGTAATTACTGTAATTACTCATTCACACACAGCTATCTTTGGAGAGTCGTAATGGTTATTGTTGTATTTTCTTTCACTTTTTCAGCACATAGAATTATATATTTTTTATTTTGTACTCTAGATGTAATGCTAAAAATCCACATCTACTTACCAGATTATACTGTTTATAATAACACCATGATATTATCAACTAAAATAAAACTCTTAATTAAAAAAATCAGCTCTTCTGAGTTATTTTTAAAGCTCCTTTACTGGCATGCAGGTCCTTGAATTAGTGTAAATTTATGTATTTATTTATTAGATTTGTATGGTCACCCATCTTAAGCACAGCTCTGACTGGCTTGCAATAACAATAATAAAACCCAATATATAAAATCATAAACAATAAATTCATAAAACAAAAACCTAGGAACTCAATCATGCTCTTGGGATACCCACAGTCAAATCCAGATAGCCTCATTCTATCCCAACAAAGTCTAGTTAAAAGGCATGGTGTCCCTGAAATGGCCACAACTTTGCCAAATTTAAATCCCACTGGTGTCATAGGAACCCTGGTGGCACATTGGTTAGAATGGAGAATTAAACTCTAACTCTGCCCACAGTTTGATGTTCTATCCTGATGGGGTTCGAGGTAAAATGAGGACCCAGATTGTTGGGGGGCACTATGCTGACTCCGTAAACTGCTCAAAGAGAGCTGTAAAAGCACTATGGAGTGGCATATAAGTCTAAGTGCTAGTGCTGCATTCCATAAATTAATCCATTTGAGTTACATTGATTCAAAAATTGTTTTTCTATGATGCACCATTTTTCCCAATTAAATGTTATAAAGTATCAAACAGACAGCAGAGTTTTATTATACTGTATAGATTTGGTACACTTTATGAACTGTCTTTACAAAATTGTAAAATGCTCTATCCAAGTTTTTTATCATGCATGCAAGAGAATCTATATATATGATGTAAGTGATGGGCTTTCAATTAATTTCTAAAACTTGAAAACACTGGAGAAGAGTTTTAAAATTATTTTTACTAAGTATTGTTCATGGAGACTGACTGATATAGCTTCTATTCTATATTATCTTCCATTTTTACAGTGTTTTTTTTTTTTTTTTAAATAGCACTTAGGAGTGTCCAAAAACAATAATACTTAAAGTTCAATTAGGAATTCATGCTGGTAGGAAGATTAAATATTCACTAAAAAACAACAACAGTCTTTCAAATAATGGCTGGAACTTCATTACTCAAATACATTTTTGAACTGCTATTTTCTGCCTCGCTTCACTGTAATTGCAAAATGTAATAGCAGCTGTAAATGTTTCAGGGCATAAAACAACAGAGAACTCCTAGGTTAAAGGACAATGCCTAAAATGCAATAAACAATTTTCCAATGTGTTTGCTTGTTTTCCTTCCACAGCACCCCTTTCCTGAAAATGGCTATAAGATAAGAGAATAAATCATATATTCTCAAGCTTTCTCATTCTCTGTAAGGACAACGGCACAGTTAGATCTACCTCTCTTGCCATCTATAGCAGTTTCATACATTGGACAAATTTCACTGCTGCTGCATTTGATCTTTTCAGGTTTGTTGTCAGTGGTTCCTCTTGCTGGAGGACCCAAAACAACAGCAAGCTAGCATGGCATTCCCACTTGCCTCATTGATCACTGGGGGTGGAGAATCAGGATGAGATAAGGAACTACTTCACCAGAGCACCTGTAGGAGAAAAAGCAGGCAGAGCCGGGGATGGAGTTAAGTGAATCATCAGCCTAGAGTTGTCACATTTCCACCAATGTTTTAAGTCAGGGGTCCCCAGCCCCCAGTCTGTGGACTGGCACTGGGCCATGGCATGCGAGAAACCGGTCTGCGCAAACAAGCAAAGCCCTCACGGGATGCAGGCAGTATATGAAACCACGCCCCCTCTGGTCTGCAGAAAAACCTCTCTCCATGGAACCGGTCCCTGGTGCTCAAAAGGTTGGGGACCTCTGTTGTAAGTCCAACTTCTCCTGAATCCTTTTGACCCTCATCTACTGCCAATTTAGCACTGAACATTAGTTGACTAGATTCTTGTGCATAGGCTTGAGCAATCAATCTTCTTGACTGCAACTTAATGTATGGTCCTGGGTTTCTTTGCACCTGACAACACCATAGTAAATGCTGCAGAACTATCTTGAGATTGTTGCCTCTAAAACAGAAACTAAGTTACTGGTTAATGAAGTCAAGTTTCCTAGTCTCCTGAAAATATTGTGCGGAAGCAGGGTGGCAATGCCAGTCTCTGATTAAGGATAGTTGTTATATGGGGAGAGGCCTCAAGAATGCTATTTTAAAATTTTTATGTTGGATGTGTCATGTGTGTTTAAAATATATAGCCTTTCATGGCAGATAACAAAAATATTTTTAAAAATGTCATGGCTATCTATGGACTATCTATGGGAAAGTAAATGAAATATAGTGGGCTAAAAGCTTGTTAAAAAGAAATCTTTGTCAATCTCAGCTAATGGACTGTACAAAAGCATTTTAAATGAGAGCAATAGCAAAATTATAAGCTTTTGCTGAAAAAAAACCTACTTTGAATTCTTTGGTTATGGTGACCTTTACAAAAGACTCAGTATGAAATGTTGCAAAGTACTAAAAGATGGAAGGAAGAGAGAGGGGGAGGGAGGGAGAGAGAGGAGGGAGAGGGAGAGGGAGGGAGAGAGAGAAATTTCACTTGTATCTAGATCCAAGCCCAATAGATTAAATAAAGCCCCCAAACCACAAGACTTATCATGTTGAAAAAAATGCAGTATTTACTCAGCTTCAATTATGTAGAAATAAAACCCATTAGCCTCAATGCAATTTTCTCTTTAAAGTATTTGGATGTTTTAAGCTTTTAAAACAACAATAACAACACAAGTAACTGCAAGTAATATAATCATGCAAATAATATAATTAGTGATTAATTAGAAACAGGAATTCATATAGAAAATGAATTCATTTTCAATAACATGAATCTTTATAGAAACCCAGTTCTAAAGAGCAGTCAGGTGGCTGAGGGATTTTAGTGCAGCAAGACTCAATGACTCATTTTTTGACCTTGGATATATTTCCATGCTTTCAATTTCATTCCAACACAACCTAAAAAAAAAAGTTTTCAGTGTACATATGCAGTAAACATAACCTTTAAAGAATTTAAAAAGCTAATTATTGCTGAGAATAAGGTGAAATTTAATCAAAATGTATGGTTTGCTATATTTTTAGTTTGTTTTTTAAGTCTCTGTTAGCTACCATGAGTCATATGTTTGAGACACAAGGTAATATAATTTACCTAGACTAATATATAAATAAATAATATCATCAAAAGTATAGATAACTTTAGGGAGCCAACATATCTAATTTTAGCGTACGAAGAAAGACTTTTCCTTGCTTCTCTCTTTAAAACAATAGCTCTGCATATACTCATGTTGTCTTATGAGGGGATAAATTGTCCTGAGAAGCAGTTACTGCATCAACTACTTCCAGTTGGCAGTATTTAGCTTTGCCTGACCAAGCTACTGGAATTGTTCTGACTACTGAAAGAAGCAATTCAGCATGACTTCTTTGCTTTGAGTAGAAGGCAAATACTCTCTGAAACTGCTTTCATAGATGTTCATCAAAGCGCTAGAATGTTGTCATCATGGTGTTCTTTGGACATAAAAAATAGACTCACGATGCCTTAAATGATGACAATGGAAGTTGAATAATGCAAACAAAGAATAAAAAACAAATTGCTAATTTAAAATCTGACCTTAGTGATACCTGTTTTCCAAGGGCACTAAGGAAAAGAAAAACAACACCCATCTATGCAAAACTGATACTTAAAAAAAAAAAAACAGAAGAGGATAAGCACCAATAATATAAGAATGTTTGGTTTAAAAATGCTAACATGAAACTTTAATATCCATTAAGATTTCACATTAGCTTTCCTATAAAAATCCATCTGGCTAGTTTAACTCAGACATTCTTATTGCTATCACACCCAACAAGCATGCATAATTGTGCTTCCTTTTAAGTCAGCTGTTGTCTGCTGGCCGAATTCCAGCTTAAACTCTTTTTTTTTTTGCCGATATACAACATTATTTGACTTCTACAAAGCTGATTTATTTTAGCAAGAGTAGGCTGTGAACACAAATTCCCATTTTGCAGAGGTGTTTTTTTAAAAAAAAACACTGTAAATCTGAACATCATCAATTATAATAGAGGATAATCAGGAAGAGAGATTAGTTCTTAGCAGATAAGCATATTATCCATTTACCATCTCACACTAGGACATTTATTTTACCAGAGAAAATGGCATATTGAAACATTTTAGGGTTTGGTTTATTGTATTTCATTATTTACCAGACTAAGGAGGGAGGCAACAAACTCTATTGCTCTCACGACAGTGGTAGAAGTCACCCTCATGATGATAAACCTTGTCATAATGGAGGGGCTTAAAGGTCTCAATGAAGCTAAGAGTTGTTCTAATGGTATCATAGCTCCTGGTGGGGTCTTCCAAGCCAGACAAACATTTGATGATGATGATGATGATGATGATGATGATGATGATGATGATGATGATGATGATGATGATGGTGACAGCAAAGCTACACTGGGAAGCTATGCTGGAAGAGAAATGAGTGAACTACCTCAGTATTGCCTGCAAACAAAACTTTGCCCTGGGTTGCATGAAAACCGTGATGAAACACATCTTGTGTGATATACGGTGGCTTTGGGGAAAAAAATGTTTATTTTAAAAATCTTATCCATCATGCCCTAGAACAGGGGTCTTCAAACTTGGCCCTTTTATGATTTGTGGACTTCAACTCCCAGAATTCCTCAGCCAGCCTGCCTGTTTGAATACCCCTGCCCTAGAAACACAACTCATATGCCAAATCAGAACCCAAATTGATCTTTTTTCCCCATTTATGTCATCATAATTGGATATAGACATCTAGAAGGTCCATTCTAGGGAGCCACTTCAGAAATCAAAAGTGCCTTATACAGAGGAGGCTCCATGAAGGATGGCACCATGCATCTGATGAAATGAGCTATAGCTCACAAAATCTGATGCATCTTAACAACGTTAATCTGCAAAAGTGCTTTCAGACCCCTTCTGATTTTTGGCTACAACCAGTAGTGGGATTCAGCTGGTTCACACCACTTTGGCAGAACCGGTAGTTAATGTTTTGTTGCCCAGGCCCAGAATGGACTTCTGGAAGCAGCATTCACACAGAGAACCGGTTGTTCACATATTTGAATCCCACCACTGGCTACTCCTGAGAATACAATGGACAGCCAAGGAAACAAACCAATGGCTTATTGAACAAATTAAACCAGTATTCTTGAGGAACAAATGATTAGGCTCAGGTTATCCTATTTCAGATACCATGTGTGAAGACATAGCCCTTTTGAAAAAGCTTTAATGCTGGGAAACATGGGCGGAAAGAGAAGAAGAGGTCAATCAGCAACAAGTTGGGAAGATTCAGTTATAGTGGCAATAAGTGCTGTTGGAAGATCTGAATGACAGTTTAGAGACAGATTGTCTTGGAGAATATCTATGTCAGTCAATACCAACTTAATGACACTATCTATCTATCTATCTATCTATCTATCTATCTATCTATCTATCTATCTCTTCTTCTACAACGCCTACTAAAGAAAAATTTGGCAAGGCAAAGGTAAATGAGTCCTTGTTAATTTTACTCTGCTAGTTGTTGCTTACTACAAGGGGCGGTGCTCATCTCCATTTCAAGGCCATTGAGCCTGCACTGTCAGAAAACATTTCTGCAGTCATGAAGTCATGGAGCGCTGTTACCTTTCTACTGAAGCGGTACCTATTTATCTACTCACCCCATCACATGACGCTCGGGTCTCAAACCTGGGCTACCGGCTTTCCAGCTGACAAACCCAGCATCTTAACCACTGAGTCACTGCACTGCCCAAATGGAAAAGTTGACCCCATTAATTTAAAACTATACAGAGGCAAAACCAAAATATAGGTGTCCAACATAGATGATAAACCATTTGGATAAAAAAACATTCCAAAAAATTAAGTATTTCAGTCCACGGACAATGGAAGTTTTGAGAGGATATGATTGCACGTATGTAAACTGGAAGAGGACACTTTTTAAAAATAAATAAATAAAAGACATAACTTTTAAAAATCCTTTTGTCAGAGCTGATAAGTTTAAAGTCATATTAAGCTTCTCTACATTTTAGCTTGATTTATAAATGTTGGGATTCTGAGGTATAGATAGAGACTCCGGTAGGAACTGTATCCTCATTCTGGTGGCATTTATATTGATTTTACCACCAAATTGTTGCAACCCGACAGCTGATGAATAGCTGAAAACACATTCAGTTAACTCCCTGAGCTTTCCTTCTTAAATTTTTAAATCTTTTTGCTATTTAACATCCAACTTTATATCATCCTCAGTGTAAAAAGCAAGCATATACATTAGTGGACTTCCAGAAGAAAGAAATTCGTAAAATTAACTACCAATAGAACTGGACTTAAACAGCATATTACTCTTTTTCTTTTTTTCTGTTCTTTTTTTCTGTTTCACTTCTGATTTGTATTTCAGTCAGTATCATTAAATGGTTTCATTCATATCAGGTACACTGGCATTTGCTCTACTTCTTCCCCTAGTGAAATGGGAAAGATTTACAATTGTTCTTCTCTGGGGAAGTTCTTAATCAAAGACTCTTTCCATAAGATAACAGTCAGGAATTCACTTGGCTGTAAACAAGCAAGCTAGAAAAACTGAAAGAGAACATATAAAATATGCTGGTCATCTATATACACTTTGACAGGAGATCCCCCATTTTAGCACCATACCTGCTTGCACAAGCTGAAATCTTTCAAGCCTGCTTGCAAAGAGCTGAAATCCTTTGGCAGGGAGCCTCCAGAGATGACAGAGAACCAAAATCTAAGCAGGATTTTCAAGCCCTGAGTGGAGAGGCAAGTAAGGAGTCATCAGAGGCTTGGATTTCAGCAGGAAATATTTTCAGTTCCTGTGAAGAGAGGTAGCACAGTAAGGTAAGGAGTGTGGGATAGCTCGGAGGAATTGAGGGACCCAGGGAGGCACAGCATGGACTTCACACAGTTATTGTTTTTTTTCTTTCTTTTTTTCAGTCAGGAATTGAAAATCCTGCTTGGATTTCAACAGGGGGGATTTGAATGGAAAGACACTTGCATGCAGCCTGTGCTGTACCTCTATAGGTCTCCCCTACCCCTCTAAAGCAGTCCATGCTCCTTACCTGGGATTCTGTCTGTTTAACAATCCATAAAATAGCTTATCAATGCAACTGGAAATGCTGAGATTATGGATATTGAGCAAAGCAGTCACATGACATGTTGCTAAACAATTGCTTCGCTCAATGACCAAGATTCTGGTCCCAACTGCAGCTGTAAGTTGAGGATTACCTGTAGTTGCTTCTTGGCTAAATATTCACACTTCTCTGTTCTTTCATTCATGTTTAATTCTTTAGCATAGAATGGCCATATCTCTTGGTCACAAAGGTGGTTGCTGTGCTCCAGTCCTGGCCTCCCTGTTCACATGTATAGATTTTTCCTTTGTGATTCTGAAGACTGATGTAGATCTCAATTAAAGGAGAATATTGGTGGCTCAGAATTGAAATGCAGGGTCCTTAGTGCTCTCTGAGCTTGGTTGTTTTCTTGTAGACGTTTCATTACCTAAACTAGGTAACATCATCAGTAAGTAGATCTTTTATCATTCTAATACACAAAGGGGATAGGAAGGATTCAGCTAAATTCTAGCTCAACAACTTGCTGAGTCTAATAAGCAAATATTCACCTCAGTGAAAAAGATTGGCTGGTACAGGATAATATTTTAGTTTTTCATTTTCAAGGAAGGAGGAGGTTGGTGCTTAATCAGTGTTTTTCTTTTCTTTTTTCGTTACCTTCTAACAGGAAAAAAATATATCCAGTTTCCACGAGGGATCCTCTGTGTTGCCCTTTTCCAACACAGAGAACAACACTATTTTTACCATATCCCCAGACCACAACTCTTCAAGAAATTGGCTGCTACTTATTGATCAATGTTTTTGATGATTATGACATTCTACGAAAACAATGTAGCTCAGGTTTGTTGAAGGAATCTTTCTCCTATAATTCCTGCTCACAAAGGAATGAAACAATACTGTGGTGCTCTATTTCATAAATTGTATATTAATTTGTTGGCCCCAGTTTAAATGAAATCTGAATTTCACCTCCCTCCCCCCCCTCAAATGTATATACTGTATTATTTTTTGAATATTTTTTGTCCTGTCTTCAACCTTCCCTTGCTGGGGAAGGTTGTTCAGAAGATGGTTACTCTGAAACTTCAGAGGTTCCTGGATGAAATTTTTTTTTTTTTCTGTTTTCTGTCACTATGGGGCTAAGAGTTTACTGGGTTTTGGATTTGGGTTCTTATTTCTGTAAGCTGCCTATAGCCACCATGAAAGCTGGGCAGCCATATAAATTTTATAAATATATAAATAAATAATCTAATGTATACATCTACCCATTTATTCCAAAATGGACTCTGGCTGGTGTACAACAATAAGGTTAAACCATAAACAATAACTATTAAGCAATAGAACTGTTGCAGTAATTTTCCGCTTAATACAAGTGCCTCTGTAAACACTCTTGAATTTATCAAATACTTATCAAAGGGTTTCATTCCATCCATAAATTGCGGTATCCGTTTTATTTTTCTTTAATCAGTATCTTCCACTCTTGAATAAGAGAGACGGGGACTTCACTATCTTCTACAGAACATTCAGTAAGATATTTGGGGAGTATCCCTCAAATATCATATCTCTGCACAGTGATGGGTTGTTTTTTTTCAAACCGTATGATTCACAAGGACTTCTATTGTTGCATCATATAGTTTTCTTATAACAGAACAGCGCAACATGTTTTCATCTCCTAGGAGAATAAAAACCATAATATTTGTGAACAAGCGTGATTTGATAGCTACAGACTAATATCACAGTTTATATAATGAAAGGAGGTCTCATTATGTAGTACTAATTTGAATTATTATCTGTTGTTCCTGATGGTACTAAGAAATACATGCAGTGGTATTTTAGAAGAACAGTGTAATGCTCTCATCAAAGTAGTATTAGAATTCATTAACTATCCTATTTATTATTGAAGAAATGCACTGAGGGCTTGGTTGTTTGACTATCATGCAAGATATCTATTTATTTGTATTTCAGTGTTTCGCTGCATGTTTATCAACTTCTGACTATATTGTAAGTGAAGAGAAATGATCTTAAAATACACTGTCACATACATCCACATTTTCTTTTTCTCATTGTGTGCACATACATACACGTTTGTGTGTGTGTGTTTAGGAGTACCATGTCTGAGTTGCAAAACTTGGATATCTACTAGATAACAGCAAAGAGAAATGGAAAAAAAAAACCAAACTTTTTGAGAGCATCTTATAGCCTTTGAGAGACCTAATGTAGCCCTAGTGTAGATCCATTCTTTATGAGTATAGAATGAAAGCTCTGCACAAGGATTTTTATTCTTCCACCCAAGTATCTTTATCCCAGGCTTTTGATATTCACATCATTTATCATTACTATTTTTTTGCTTCCAGTGGAAGAAGGCAACATGCAAAGGATACTAAACAGGTTTGTTCAAGGTAAAACATTTTAAAAAATAGGACTATGTCCTCATCACAGTTGTGGTTGTTGACCCTAGCAAGTGGGTGAGTGTAGGAGTGTTATTGTATAAAAAATGTGTCAGAAAAGAACATGCTCTTGAATATGTACTCCTACAGTATAATATTAAACCTGTTAAAGTTTTTCTTTGCTCACTTTTTTTCCTTTCTTTTTACCAGCCTTATGTTTATGAAAGTAGTAACAATCCAGCAATTTGCAAATGTTTTTATATGCATGTATAATTGCTTTTTGGTTATATCAGTTGGGCAGAATTTGTGACTTTAACAGATGTTGAGTTAAATTGTTGATTGTAAGGTAGAACAGCCGATGATTAAGGCATATTAAATCCACAGTGCATGTTTTTAATAAAAAAATAAATGAGTGATAACGACAGGTGGGTTTTAATAATAAAAAGGTAAAAAGAATTAAATCTTGAAGGGCTAATTATGAGAGGCTGGGATATAAAGAATTAAGGAAAATGATAGCATGGAAGAAATGTTTAAGAGAACTCATATAGTTGTTCATAATAATGTAGCTAGCATACATGAAAGCTTTTTTATAGCTAGATTAGATTACATAGATGATAGATGATGGTTAGATAGATAGATAGATAGATAGATAGATAGATAGATAGATAGATAGATAGATAGATAGATAGATAGATAGATAGATAGATAGATAGATAGATAGATAGAGACATAAGATAAGATAAGATAAGATAAGATAAGATAAGATAAGATAAGATATAACTTTAAAAGGTTTACTAGATCATCCTTAAAGGATATTCTGGATATCTAATAATATAAGTAATAACTGATACCAATACTTTTTGAAAAGTAGTCTATATTGTTCATCTAAATACTTTTTTTATTCTCAACTTCTTCTCAGCAAATATCTCCATAACTCTTTTTTGAAATATTCTTTTAAAGAGTATTTGTAGTTCCATGTTGATTTTTGTATTATTTTTTTCTCTAATACCAGTTGTCGTTGTTTTGCAAGCTGTTTGTTTTTCTTAATCTTTTTCTTTGCTATTCCCTGAGTACAAAGACCAAAATTCAGGTTCAAAGAAGCCTGGTTTTTATAAATTCTAAAAATAATCATACTAATTTCATATGTTGCATATGCAGGAAATGTCCTCCAATTCTTCGCAATATGTTTGTGTTAGTGTGCATTCTGTTTGAGGCACAGTATTGATGATGATAAACAACAGATTATTGGAAGCTCTGAAATTTTAAAGAGAGAGGTCTTATGCATATTGTACTAAGTGTAGGCATGTGGCAGAAGCCAGTATGATTTCATGACATGAATTAATTTTCATCATTTGTGCAATGACATCATGATATGTTTTACGGCACTTGCCTTCCCCTCACCATCTCTGCAAATATCCTCACTTATACATTGAAAACTGTGTAATTGATATTAAAAGGCAAAATAAATCAGGGGTTAGATTCAAAGAAGACCCTAAATCAAATCCATAAGTGCTTAACAACATGGATATTTCCAGATAGGGTGAAGGGAACGTAGAAGAATCCTGAGAATACTGCAGACCTCCAAGAAAACAACAAGCAAATGGATCATCTGACAAATCAATCCAGAGTTATCACTCAAGGAATAAATGACCAAGCTCATATTATCCTGCTTTGGGTCCATTATGTAAAGAAGGTGCAAATGCTGAAAAAGATAGAAAGAAAGAGCAAAAGAGGATGACTGGTGCATAGACTTAATTATAATGGCAGTAGATGCACCATTGGAAGATCATCATGGATAAATGTGATTTGCAAAGAGTCAATACCAACTTGATGGTACATAATCAAATCAATTCTGAATATGAAACAGTTCCTTGAAATACAGAATAGTAGCGAGACTGCGTTTATTTTACTTTTATTTATTAAGCTTTTTTCTGTATTTTTTTTCTACCTCCAACCTCCTATCCTTAATAGAAAAATTGTGTATCAACTTATTTTCCGTAAAACTGTTATGTCATTTATGAAATTCAGCAGAGGATTTGGAGTTGTGCGTTTGGTTCATGCAAAATACTGGTCAGGCTCTTAAGCTTCTCAAAATCTCAAATAGCAAAAATTAAATGGCAAAATCATTGGTATTATGGACAGAGTCTGTGAAAGAAAGAACTTGAGACTATTTATAACCCAGAACTTGTAGCTATCCCAACTGGGCCTTCATCAAATCCAGAAAAAAAAAGCAGGAGCTCTTCCATAACAGACAAAGAAAGGAACAACAAAAGAAGCAACATTGCCATTCCATATGTTGCAGTAATATCTGAAAAGCTCAGAATGATTTTCAACCAACACAACATACTCACACACTTTAAGCCCAAGAATACACAAAGATAGAAGCTTGTCCAAGGATAAAACACTCAGACACAAACTGAGCAATGTAATATATGCCAGAGGTCCCCAACCTGTTGGGCACCAAGGACCGGTTCTGTGGAGAGAGGGTTTTCCGCGGACCGGAGGGTGCATGGTTTTGTGTGCTGCCTGCATGGATGGGGCTTTACTTGTTTGTGCGGTCCTGTTGCTGGCATGCCACAGCCCTGGTCCAGGGACCGGGGGTTGGGGACCCCTGATATATGCAATTCAATGCAATGATATTTGCAATACAACGTGCAGATCTGTACATTGGTGAAACAAAACAACCACTTCATAAATACATGGCACAACATAGGAGAACAAACCCATCAGGACAAGATTCAGCATCTGCATTTGTAGGACAAAGGTCACTCTTTTGAAGTCAGCAAAGTCCACATTCTGGATAGAAAAGACCATTGGTTTGAAAGAAGGGTAAAAAAGGCCATTTAGGTTAACATTGAGCAGCCCTCTCTCAACAGAGGGGGAGGGATAAGACACCACCTATCTCCTGTCTTACAATGCAGTCCTTTCAGCAGTTCCAAGATTATTTCACTGCCATTTGCACTCTGATACAGGTGACCCTGAGGGCACAGATAAATTCCCAAGTAGCCTCAAGAACTCTCAGGGAGAGTCCTAACAACCAGATAATTGCAAAGAAACATGATCCTTCCGACCCCACCCCCCCACCACCCCATCTTGTCAGAATCAATCCTTCTATCACCCTCACCCTCCTGCCAGAACTGATGAAGCTTCTTGGATGAGAAGTGAAACATCTTCCTCAAAGAAAAAAACAGTCCCATTGCCTTTTTCCCCCCCCTAAAAGTATTTTATTATTTTCTATTATTACAATTCATTAGTGCTTAATGAACAATGTGTTGTCTGGGTTAATTTTTTGCTTAGTAATAGAAGATAAGTTCTTACTCTCTATCTGTCCTGTTGCCTTTTGAAAAAAGCACCTTTGAGACAACTATGACCTGGATGACTGAGAATCTCCAAAGGCATCTGTGAGAGAAAAGTTTCCAG
Organism: Azemiops feae; assembly: GCA_023970755.1. Lineage (NCBI taxonomy): Eukaryota > Metazoa > Chordata > Lepidosauria > Squamata > Viperidae > Azemiops > Azemiops feae. The sequence continues at coordinate 94,827 of JALGBA010000261.1, forward strand.
GAGCATTTGGAATTTTATAAATGCAGTTTTTAAAAATGTCCTTCATATAATATAGTTAAGAGTTTTCCCCCGTGACATTTTAAAGCCTTCACAAACCTATCAGTTAAGAGAGGAAAGAAAAGTGGCAGGATAGATGCTGAGGGCTCTGAAATAATTGAGAAAGTTTTGTTTGCTGCTTAATATATTTAATGCAGCAATGGTCTAGTCAACAGGGATTTTCTGGAAAAAAAAGCCAATTATGCTGATTTCTGATGCGGTATACCAAGCTTTAATATTTAGTAACTTGAGTCCATCAGTTCTAGTCTTGCCTTAGGCATGGAAGTTAGCTAGGTGGCTTTGGGCCAGTCATACTGTCTCAGTCCAACCCCCCTCACAGGATTGTGGTTCTGGAGAAAAATGGAGGAGAAAAGTATATCAGGCATGTTATGCTGCCTTAAGTTATTTATAAAAATAATAAAGATGGGATATAAATAAGTAAACCCATTGTGATTATTTACATTTACACTGTATTCTTGGAATCTACCTGCTCTAGTTAATACCAAAGCAAAATAAGTCCCAAACTGAAATTTTACAAGAGTGCCACATTATCTACAGCTGAACATTTGTGTTGCAAGTATTTTGTAGAGGCATTGCTTATGGTCTCATCTCTGGGGGAATTGTTAGAATTCCAAAGGTCTTCTTCTGTAGTAACATTGGTATTAGTTATGCACAGTCAGGTTCTATGCTGTCCAAATCTTTAACATTATGAACTGTAAATCCAAACACACTGTCACAAGTAAGCCTCTTAATGCACAGGAGAGACTAGTTCTAAGTTAACATGCATTTACAGGCTCGCTCTGTAAATGTTTTGTGGTACCTTTTTATCTACATGTGTATCAACAAGGACAGGATAGGATGTTCTGAAAATTCATTAAGTACAGGGGAGAACTGGCCTTGCTACCTAATCCTCATTTAGAATTCAGTTTTAGTTTGGTTGAATTAAGAAACATTCCTTGAATGAGAGAATAAGAAAAAGTATAGGTCTCAGTGTATTTTCTCCTAAAGGTGTTGCTTTATGGAACTCTTAGATGTTAGCTTGAATTCCTAGCCAATATTCTCCAAAATAACTGCACACCAATCCATCCTAAATCTTACATGGGGAATCTGGAAAGATGTCAGCAACAACAGTCTCTATCTGCATCTGAGCAAGGACGCCAAATTTTCCCATCTGTTTAACATATAGAGTCTAAATGCCACTAATATTCTATTTATTCTACGTCTCTGTCTCATGCTTTTGCATACTATTAAAAACTTATTTATATAATACATATATTTATATCTCTGCCATTTTCCTAATCATGCAAGTGACATTAACATCTTACTAATGATAGCATCCAACAAACTTTATCTTATATAATGAAATAATTGTGTTTCTGCCAATCTTTTGCAGAGGCTGAAATTCTAAACACAACATTTCCGGAATGTCCAAGGTTGAAAAAAAGCAGAGGTACTGAATCGGGAATGGCCCTTTGGGTGAATTTACCATGGAATGTAAACTCAACTGAGATAATTTCACTTCTCTTTCAGTAGACTGAAGCTTCCCAGGAGCTATATGAAAGAAGCACGAAAAGGCTAATTAGTCTCTGATCTAAAACTCCTGCAGAGCTTTTTTTTTTTTTTTAAGGTTACTAGATCAGCCTTATTCTTAGGCAAAATGATGCAAATCCTTCAGGCAGTTGATGTTGCATGTCATGGAAAAATGGCAAATCCTGCCAATATAATACAGGTTGTCATTCAGCAGGTTTAATGAGGAATAAAGAGATGCAATAGATGTTTCCCTTTAAAGAACAAAATGTCATAGGCTGGCCCTGTGCTGTGAGATTGCTGAGTCTCAAAGGATCATAATAGCATCATGATTTGCATCACTGGAATAGCATCATGATTTGCATCCCTCCTGTTTTGTTTGTTTTTGATGACTTGCACAAACAACCAAAGGAATAAAATGTCCAAGACAATGATGATGCTATCCATTCAATCATGCCTGATTCTTGGCAACTCTATGGACCACATTTTCTGATTTGTACAGCTTCTTTCCTGTTTCCATTGTTTTATGCCCTGGATCATGTAGGCAGTGTCTAGCCACTGTGTTGTTGGTTTTTTTGATGGCTTTGCTTCCTTTTACTGCTGACCATTCCAAGCATAACTGTCTTTTCCAGTGAGTTTGATTGCATGACATGACTGAAATAAGTAAGGTAGAATTTTGTGATTTTTGCCTTCCAGTGATATGCCTGATTTTATATGCACCAGTGCTTACTTGTCTGTCACCTTTGCTGTCCAAAAAATGTGCAGGAGCCTTTTCCAACATTACAAGTCAAATGTGTTGATTTTCCTCCTGTCTACTTTTTTCATGCTTCAGCTTTTGCAGCCATAGGTAGCTGTTCTGTCCTCACTCTGTGTGCAGCTTGACATGCAGCTAAACCCACCTATCCTCCAATAAAACAGATTGTGTGCGTAGATCTGGATGCTTTATTAAGGGAACAGGATGGGTGAAACTGGGAAAAATAGAAATACATACAATAAGAACCCAAATACAAAATAACCAGTGCTGAGTTGCTGGTGAGCATAACAATTAACAAATATAGATAAATCTAGATCTCACCAGTGATGCTCTGCCTATGGGATGTAGGTTTTTGTCCTCAGATGACCATGTGCCACGGATTAGAGTGGATTCTTCCTGGTGCTTCTGTTTCCTTCTGAATGTTAAAGGAAATGGAGTCTAGCTTCCCAGGATGCATTTGTTTTTGGAGTGAGGGTTGCTGGGAAGATGACTCTTAAAGGGCTGGCTCAGCTTCCAAACAATACAGATTGGTATTTGGCCTCATCCACTAGATGGTGCTAGAGAGCAACAACAGTGTACACAAATTATATCTGGCATTCATATATCCTGCATGTGGTCATTAGCTTGGTCTTTTTGACATTCAGAAAAAGGCACAATTTCTTGCTTTTTTTCTTTAATTCTTTTAGTCAAGAGACGAGAGTTGTGTCATCAGCCTATTGAACATTGTTGATGTTCCTTTATCCAATCTATATTCTGATTTTTTGATTCATCAAGTTCCAGCGTCCTCATTATCATTTCAGCTTACAGGTTGAATAAGAAAGATGCAATCTCACCACACTCTTTTCTCTATCTTGACTAATCAGTGTCTCCTCAACATGTTTGCACAGTGGCTTCCTGTTTGTGTATAGTGACTGCACCAACTTGACAAGATGTGTTAGCACCCAAAGGACATCTACTGTTCTCCACAGAACTGAAGCCTTTCTTGTAGCCAATAAAGCATATGTAAATATCAACATATCTTTTGATATTTATGAGATTTTTTCATGATCCAGTATAGATTTGCAATATGGCCATGAGTGTCATGGCCCTTTCTGAAGCCATATTGAACATCTTGAAATTCCCTTTCAATGGTCAGCATCAGATGTTGTTGTATAACCTTAAGGATCCTGTTGCTGGCTTGAGGAATGAGGGCAATTGTGCAGTAATTGGAGCAATCCTTAGGGTCACTCTGTTTTTTGGCAATCAGTTGAACACTGATTATGTTCAAATCTGTGATCATGTATTCATTTCTGGTACAAGACTGAGATGGGTGGTAGAGGCCTCAGCAATTCCATGGGAATGGTATCAATACCTGGACCTTGTTGTTTGGCAGTTGGCTCATTGCTCACGCAAACTTCTTCCTGAAGGATTTGGTGGTTTTATTTCTGCTTCCCTTTCCACATTATCCTAAGGAGGCTGGGCCTCTTTGTGGCTGGCATACAACTCTTCTGTATATTCTCACCATCATTTTTGACACCTTATTGGTCAGACAGTTCTTTCCCCTGATTGGTTTTGATGATGCTTTTATGAACAATCAATGATGTACAAATCTTTTTGACTTGCACAAATGCATTCCTGGTGTGGCCGTCCGTACAGCTCTCTTGTACCATTTCCGTGCTGCTCTTTTAAAACCTGCATTCACTGTCCTTACATCCTCTCATTTGCTTGCTGTTTCAGCCACTTTTCTTCCTTCAGCTATTCTAATAGTTTCATCTCAAAACCACTTCCACTTTTTATCTGACTTCTTGTATGATATTTGTTCAACTGCTGTTTCAGTGATGGTCAATTGGACTTTTTGGTACACTTTGTTGAGGATCTTCTCAGCAATGTCCAGCAGTTCAAATACATTTTTTCATCTCAAGTGCATATGTGGAAGTGATGTAGGACAAACCTCTTTGGTAGGGCTGTCTTTTTGATGTTGCATGATTTGATTCTAATCTTGGCCACTAGCAATTCATGATCTGAACCACAAATGGAACCCTAATATATCTTGAAAGGGAAGATTTAATTGGACCATAGATGGTTATGTAGGACATAGTTGATCAGATTACAGTGTGGGTTATTTGGTGAGGTACAAGTGTATAAGCCATTTGAACAAGGATTCATGGTTCAAAATCAATTTTATGTCAAAATTGAACTAAACAATCACCTGTATCATTCCTCTCCCATGTTCAAACCTGCCAGTGATGTCTGTTTCTGCTTAGTTAGCAACGTCTGCATTGAAATCACTCAGAATGTAAACAATGCCTTTTTTGGCACTTGCTTCAGAGTTTTTTTTTTTTATTAATGCTGGCATAGAAACCATTCATTTCGGATCTTACCTCAACCCTCTCCATTTACCCAAGGTTGGCTATGAATCAAGGAAGTATGAATTAAAATACATAAAAATGATTTATGTTTCAAAATGCTCAAAAAGGAAATGCTGTTAACCACGAAAGTTCACTAATTTTTAATAATTCACAGTATATAATGTATTTTAGTGTATTTTAGTGTAGTTTCTCAGCATTTATATTTTATTATGACATTCTTCCCCCCTCACTAAATTGATACTCAGCATTAGACTGCATTATTATTAGTTTAATGCTTGCATTTAAGTGGAGCCAAACACTAAGTAATTTCCTCTCTTTTGCTTCACATTAATTGAAAACTTGAATGGTTTCATGGCAAAACAGTAGATAAGAAAAGTTCCCCCTTTTTTAATAATAGACGGGAGCTTTTTTCAAAGCCACAAAACAGGATTTTTGGAAATGATTTCTTTGAATAGCTATATCGAAAAAGAAGTCAACAAGTACAATGTGTGAAAAGTTCAGAAATGATCTTATGAAGCCTTTCAGAGAACCAAGAATTGGAAAGGGAGAATAATGTATTTGTATTTCAAGAGAACTTAACTATTGAAAAGAATGATAATTAATCTGACAGCCAGTGTGTCTTAAGATGAAATGTTAACAGTGATACTCAGAAGACATTAGAAGCTGTTTACAAATAATACATAATGGCTGACAGTTTGAGAAAATCTTTGCCTTCCTGAACATCACACCTTATTGCTTCACAGAAAGAGCTTTCCCAACATGTACCTATCAGATGTGCTGCATTACAATTTCCCTCATCCCCAAAGAGCACATTCAGTAAGTAACCATATGAATTGTTACCAGCACATTGTGGAGGGGGCAAATATTCAGGAAAGATTCACGAAAAGAATCTATTTTATTTTCTTATTAATTCAAAAATGGAGTTAAATCTGAACGAGTTTTAATTGGTTAGACCAGTGTTTCCAGGGGAATTCTGGGAGCTGAAGTCCACATAGGCCCAAGTTGACAAATTTGAATAACACTGGATTATATTTCTGCTCCCAATCACTATGTTTGTTGCAGCATTGTTACAGCTCTTAAAAACAGTGTTAAAACAGTAGGCCATACATATATTTGTCTCTAATTATACTAAAAATGTATAGATATATATAAAGGTAAAAATAACACTAATACCATATTTGACAATTTGATTTATTACCAGAACTCTGAGTGATAATAATATAAACAATAAACATATATTCTCAAATGTCTTTTATTTATTAATAACTATTGGTTTCACAATAAAAATAGAGCAGTAATACTTTTAAGTATTGTAATTTTCATTTTATTCTGTTTATTCATTTAGAGGGTCAGATATTAAATTTCTGTACTGTGCATGCAAAATTCATACATATGTAAGGTTTGGAAAGTCACACTGGGGTGTGTGTGAACAGACCACTTTATTGGTAATATATGCAGCATCCATTTTGGTTCTTTGGAATTTTTCCCCCCTTTAACCCCTCTTGAACAACTGCAGTTTTTGTTACAATTAATTTATCTTTTCTCAGAAGCATACTGAAGGGTTTATTGAAGAGAAATTTCCACATTTGCACTGAATATCTGTTTAGATTAAATCCAAACACAACATACCACATTTGGTGAATCTGCAAATGCTTTCTTGGTCCTTTAGAAATGATGAGCTTCTAACTTTTGTTATCCATTAAATTTCACCTAAATTACAGGCATATTTTCAAGTAAAAATATTGATCATATCTTGAGACTGATCGCAGGAGCCTCCTTACATATATTTGGCTTCTATTGCATATTATCACCTGCTGGTATAGATGTAAAAGAGAAATACTAGGAAGAGTAGCAGTTAATACCTTTAGTTGGAGCTCTTAGCTAAAATACAAAAAAGAAAAATACTTCAGATGTATGTACATTTCTTGGCATGCCTTGGACTAGTAGCAAGCAGATCATCCTGTGCTTGGTCCCTATTATCTCTATTATCTTTAAACTTTTTTATTCATCTATTTGTTCTGCCTTTGGCCAGCGAGGAGGAGGAGGAGGAGGAGGAGGAAGGCAATAATTTATTTGTTAGATATATGTTCTGTTTTTTGTTCATGTGTTATGTACATAGTAGTCCCTCCTTCCATTCCCCTTCCCCCCATAACAATAAGCTGATAAACTAAATGGGACTAAGAAAGAGTGACCGGCCCAAAATCACTCTGTGAGCTTCTGCCATCCTTTTAGGGGATGATCTAGAACAGGGGTGTCAAACTGCTGGCCCGCGGGCCAGATGCATCATAGTGAAACCGCACCCACCCCATTGCCAACAATGGAAAAAAGTTGTGATATCTCGTGACACGTCACGTGACGTTGTGAGTTTGACACCCCTGATCTAGAATCTGATTTTCCTTGCTGACAAGCCAATACCATAACCATTACATCACATTATTTCTCAAGCATCATGCTCATACAGTATTGATGCCCATTGTTGTCATTGTCACCACCACCACCCAGGAATATACAGTAGCTAAATTTGCTTTTGAAAATATTTTCTTTGAAAACTCACTTTACTGAATGTATTACATTTCAAGGTATTTGAAAGCATTTTATCAGAGCATTCATGGAATATGGAGAAGTGCAAAATCCAAACAATACTTGTGTTCTGATCTGAGCATTGCAGGTCAGGTTGACTTATTTTTAAACATAGATCAAAGGAACCACTCAGGAATGCCTACCTTGAGGATTTGACCTTCTATTATTTTTTGCAAACTGTTTTGCAATGTGTCCTCTATTTGAGCTTGTCATTTGATTGGATAGAGTTGTTATTTGTAAAACACTTATCGCCAAAATTCATTTTTTTCTGTGGATCATGCACAGAAAAATCTCTGGATTTTTGGCTAAATAAACAACATCAGGAAAATAAATGGAAAAAACATAGCTTTCCTTTATTACTCATTTATTTTTTCACTTACACTGCTAAGTTTTTCTGAAAATCCAGGAACCATATTAATTAAGGGAAAAAATTGGTTTGGGGAAAATTTTAGCAAAGGGCCTAACATCAAAACTGGAAGGAAGGGTGGACACCTTGGGCAATTTCAATTTCTGCAGATTTCTTTAATGAGAAAAGTCCTGGGGTAAAGGTAACTCTGTCAATTAACAAAGAATGATGAAAACTACAAAGGCAAGCTTGATGTTATATGGCCCAAAGCTAGCACTATGGACATGCAAAATAAAATATGATGTTATGAATTTGACATAAAGAATAATGTTTGAGTCATAATTAATGGACATTCCTGGGGCTAAAGTTACTTTTTTGTTTCTTTTTTTTAAAATGACCAGCAACCTATTAGAGATTACAACATTACATGTTTTAAATCCTATTTTATGATTGAGAAGTATTAACTTTTTACATTAATTTCATGGGGTTTTAAACATGTAGTTCTTTAGTGTTTTAGAGAAAGGCAAAGAAAGGACAAAAGCAAAAGGGTATTTATGCTTGAGGTGGTGTAGTATTTATTTATTAAGCCATGGTGGTGCAGTGGTTAGAATGCAGTATTGCAGTCTAACTCTGCCAATAGCCCGGAGCCAGGAGTTCGATCCTGACCGGCTCAAGGTTAACTCAACCTTCCATCCTTCTGAGGTCAGTAAAATGAGGACCCAGATTGTTTGAGCAATATACTGACATTAGTAAACAGCCCAGAGAGTTCTGCAAAGTACTGTGGAGGGGTATATAAATCCAAGTACTCCTGCTGTTGCTATTATTTATTAAATTTATTTGCTGCCCATCTCAACCACAAGGTGACTCTAAGCAGCTGTGCATGAATTCCCCACATGTATATAGATGGTTAGAATTAGCTTTATATATTCTGCTGGTCACTGAAAGTATTACATAAGGGTCACACAATGTCCAAGCCAGTTATCCATCTTAGAGTAGGAGTTTATTTCTTCTCAAATCCTTGTGAGACTTCTATAGATTTGAAGACCATCAGTCAGAAGAATGAGACGTATCACCCATTGGCAACAAGATAGTCACTGATATTTTCCTTAGCATTTTTTTTAAAAAGTGGGGAAAACTAGCATACTGCAGAACAAAGCATTAGTTTAAGTGTTATTTGCAAAGATTTCCCTGGACCTTCTAAGCATTAATAAAGCAAGCAAACAAAAATGGTGGTTTGATGGGCCCATTTAACCAAAAAGAGACAATGATAGGCTGGACTGATAGAGAGAAGCCCCTTAAGACCAGGAAAGAGAGAAGGCATGAGAAAGAAACTGGTTCCACCCTGCATTCACTGGGTTTTGAGAATAAGTGAAGGGAAAATACAGTAAGCTTTCAAGATTAATGCTTGCCCTTTAAGGCAAGCCAAGTCAGGAAACAAGTTAGACTAAAACTATACTTTACTAATGTAAGCTAAAATAACAGAATCTTAAAAATCTAACTGTGAGATGATTATGGAGAAAAAGTGGAATATTCTGAATAAAAGTGATAATGGAGGGGGAAATATGTTATTATGAACTGTTGGGTAGAAAAGAGACAAGAAAGTACATAAAATGTTATTGAGTCACACAAAGACTCGAGATGGTGAGTATGGTTTTGGAAGGGTATCAATCAGCCTGTTTGCTTGAACAAATCGATTCATAAGTAGAAATGGAAAAAGAAGGAATTCAAAAGTTTGTGGTGGTGAAAGATTGAAAGAATTAGAAAAGGATTCAAGAGCAATAAAGCTCAATAAGGGACAAACCATTTTTCTGATAGGATGAAGAGCAGACCTTGGGGTAAAATTATAATGGAAGAAAAGGAAAGAAAGAAAAGAGAAAGTAGGATGGCCACAGGAAGAGACAATAAAAGTTTCTAACTGCTATATTTCCACATCTTTCTATAGAATGTTGTGTGAGGCAAAAAGATTATTAATTCCTACAGTGTCAATATTTTCTTACAACAGTACTATAAATGCATATTTATAAACATGAAAGATCATTAAGAAATCTCTGCAGGACAAAGCATGATTGTTCTACATATTTGTCCATCGTTGGGATAAGTTTGCCTAGAGAATCAACAGTATTTGATTAATCGTGAAGTTCCAAGGCAATGTAAGTTAAGAGACAAATACAGTCTAAAAGCTCTGTGATGATACATAGTTCATATTTCAGTATATAAATGGACAATATCTTTTGGGGAAATTATTACATAATTGTTTAGAGAGGCTATTAAAGTCCACTATGAAATGGTCAATATAATGGAGCTGTGACTGAATTTATATGATGGTCTGTGTGCATTTAGCACTAGAGCTACATAATTTCTCATGGGCAAGATGATGGAAACAGCCCTGAAAGCATTTCTCTTAATAAAATATTGCTGATTAAAATCTCACTTATTTGCATGGAAAATAACTCATACCAGGGGTTGTTAAGGATGCTGACATACTAATTATATTTTGGTTTGAATCAGTAGAATAGGAGAAAAGGATTTTAACTGCCTTTTTTATTTCACTAAAACTATTTCATTGAAGATTCAAGCTATTATAGTTAGTTTATAAAACTGGCTTCTTGTAAATTACATACTAAATTTACATTTCAGTTAAAAAGTCCTTATCCTGTCTTTCAGAGTCTCTTTATTTCTGATATATGTAATTAATGTTTCGCTCCAGATTATTGCCTTTCTTGTCAAAATAAAGTTCGGTTTCTACTTGCTGATTAAATTCAAACAAAATTTCCAAAACTTCACATTTTATATTTCCCTACTGTCTATATCTTCCATAAATAGGAATGAACTATAGCATAAGAAAAAATACCAAAAACATATATTATTTTATCTTTGCTGCTATATTTAAGAATAAAAACATTGTAGGGTTGTTAGGGCCCCTAAATTCTAGAAAATGAACGTTAGCTTTGTAGATACAGTATGTTGTAAGAAACCTAACATTGTATGTCCCAAAGCACTGTCTTTTTAAGAATGAACAACAGACAATGTTGTTTTCCACTTTTGAATTTGTTGTATTAGAACATTGTTTTCTCATAAGCCTTCACATCCTTTTTTCATTCATTATTGTTCTAACTAATTTTTCTAAGAGACTTCCCTTTAAATTCCATACTTTTTATACATCATCTGTCAAATCTGAGAAAAAAATGGAGAGAAAGAAAGAAAGAAAGAAAGAAAGAAAGAAAGAAAGAAAGAAAGAAAGAAAGAAAGAAAGAAAGAAAGAAAGAAAGAAAGAAAGAAAGAAAGAAAAGAGGGAGATCCTCATCTCATCTGTCCAACAAACATTTTTAAAAGTTCTGTTGAATGCTGCTTTAGAATATGCATAGAATTTAGTCAAATCCTGAAGGAATATCTTACAGTATCATATGTATAATGTGTCTAGTAAACTTCTATTTCAATTGCAGTCCAATACAAAGAAGCCAATTAAAAAGAGTTCCACAAGAGGGGAGTACTACTGAAAATGCCCTAATTTTTGTTATGGTTAGCAGCTTCATTGGCAAGCAAAGGTGGTACTGTTATCTCAGAACCATTGTACCATATCTTTCAAAAATCCTGGCGCACTGGGGAAGTACCTGAAGATTGGAAAAGGGCTGATGTGGTTCCCAACTTCAGGAAAGGGGGAAAAACAGACCCAGAAACTACAATCAGTCTAACATTAATACCTCAATATATCAATAAAGTTATAACCAGTAGCCAGCACAGGTTTTTAAAAACAGATCATGCCAAACCAATATTATTTCATTCTTTGATAAAGTGACTAAATTAGTAGACCAGCGAAATGCTGTGGACATAGTATACTTAGATTTCAGTAAGTCATTTGATAAAGTAGACCACAACCTACTTCTTGGTAAGCTAGAAAAATATGGAATAGACAACACCACCACCAGATGAATTTGTAACTGGCTGACAAACCACACTCAAGGAGTAGTCCTTAATGGTACTACACCCACATGGAACAAATTAAGCAGTGGGGTACCACAAGGCTCCATCTTAGTCCCAGTACTCTTCAATAAATACTCTTCAATAAATGACTTAGATGAGGGGATAGAAGGGGAACTCATCAAATTTGCAGACACTAAACTGGCAGGAATAGCCAACACCTCAGAAGACAAGCTCAGGATCCAAAAAGATCTTGACAAACTTGAACAATGGGCCCTATCCAACAAAATTAAATTTAATTTTGTGGAGAAGAGCAAAGTTTTATATTTAGCCATGAAAACTCAAAAGAATAAGTACAGATTAGGCAAGACCTGGCTCAAAAACAGTAACTGTGAGAGGGACCTTGGAGTCCTAGTAGATGATCACTTGAATGTGAGCCAGCAGTGTGCAGCAGCAGCCAAAAAATCTAAGATGTTGAGACCTTGGAAAAAAATTCAGAGAAGAGCAACTAAGATGATTAGGCCTGGAGACTAAAACATATGAAGAACGGCGGCAGGATTTGGGTTTGGCTAGTCTAAAGAAAACAAGAAATAGGGGTGACATGATAGCAATATTCCAGTATTTGAGAGGCTGCCACAAAAAAGGGGGGGAATCAAATTATTCTCCAAGGCACCAGAGGACAAGACAAGAAACAATGGTTGGAAACTAATCAAAAAGAGAAGCAACCTTGTCTGAAATGGTATAGGTTCTCCTGCTTCAGCAGGGGCTGGACTTAATTCAACCTCATTCCAATTGATTACAGGCCTTCAGGCAGTTTACTTGATTCCCTATCCACAATGGTACCATCTTCTCTGAATATAGTTCAGCTTGTTGACCATAATTAGTGTTCAAAATTCTTCAAGACACCAAAGTCATTGGACAGTTAGAATGTCAGTCAATCTTCCTGATTCTTCCTTTCTCTCTCTATTTCTTCCCTCTAAATCTGTAAGACCTAGCAGCTGGATTGGGAAATAAAAGCCATAAAAGACAAAACAAAGAACATAGTGTCAGACACATACCTTTTTATTGTGGAATCATCTGTGCCTTTGGATTTCTTCTGTAATGAACAACTTGATGATGCAAAATATGATATTTGTTCTATTTTCCAGTTTGTGCTGAGAAACCTAGGACCCTAAAATATTTTTCCAGCAATTTATAAATCCTCTACAAACATTTTAAAATTACAGATATATTCCTGATAATTTGCTGGAATCAACAATCAACACCCTATAGCAAACAATCAGATGAGAATGTAATTTCTGCTCTAGAACCATTGATGTCTCTTCAGGTTAACTAAAACTGGCTATGGGTTTAAATTGCTCTAGAAGAATCTGTCTTACTCTAATAGAGGAAACATAATATTTGTGTTACACTGAGTTTGTGTTATTGCATCATCTTTTTAATAGAATAATTAAGAAAATAATTTCTTGAGTATTCGGTTTATTGATCTCTGCAAGTGTCCTTTATCATAAGTACTGCATAAAGCACTTAGAAAAGTTTGATTGATATTAATGCAGATAGCATAGTGAGAACATGTCGACCCTATTAAACCTAATGATCCATCTCATTGCTGCTAATAACCAAACACATCGAGAGTTAATTTTCATGTTTAGCAAAATCTTCATAATATGAACCAGCATTATATATCTGTCTTTGCTTTGAAATTTGGAATACTTTTTCAACATATTGGTATTTGAGATTAAACTAATTTTCTTTTAGCATACTGACTTCTTTTCAATAATAAGTACTGTGGTATTTTCTTTGGCTCCCTTATTGGCATAAAGCCAAGCATGTTATTCTTAACTAGATAGGATGGATAGATGGACGGACGGACGGACGGACGGGCGGGCGGGCGGGCGGGCGGGCGGGCGGACGGACGGACAGACAGATAGATAATTATAAGAGAAAAAGAGAGAGAGGTAGAGATAAATATTATACTTCCAAGTGAGGGTACCTCATAGGTAGGTAGGTGGGCAGGCAGGCAGACAGGCAGACAGACGATGATAGATAGATAGATAGAAAGAAAGAAAGAAAGAAAGAAAGAAAGAAAGAAAGAAAGAAAGAAAGAAAGAAAGAAAGAAAGAAAGAAAGAAAGAAAGAAAGAAATGATGGACAGACAAACAGATAGAAATCTTGAACTGAAATTGAGTCTGGATTCTAGTTTTCTATAGACTACCAAGACAATTGGATGATATAGGAAATCACAACATGAGCCAAAGGCAGCAGACATATGCATAGAAGTCTGAAAGGCAAAGCTGGCTTAGATGTGAACTGAAAGTTGGAAGCAGAAGATATTGACAAGAACATGTCAAGCTCAGTCATTAAACTAGATAAATGAGGTGAAGTGAGGAAAGATTGACCTGATGGAGAATAAGGGAAGGTAATGAGACAAGGATATATAAGGTGATGTAGACTCTAGAAGCATAACAAGCCAAAATGTATTATGACTATCCTTAATTTTACATATTTTATAAAACTAATAAAGGGCATTATGATATAACTAGTGATTTTACTGGCTGTTTGGAGAGCATTTTTTTGCAGAAAAAAATCTTCAGCCTTCCTCCTCCTCCTCCTCCTCCTCCTCCTCCTCCTCCTCCTCCTCCTCCTCCTCCTCCTCCTCCCCTCCTCCTCCTCCTCCCTCCTCCTCCTCCTCCTCCTCCTCCTCCTCCTGCTTTCTTCTTCTTCTTCTTCTCTTTTCTTCTTCTTCTCTTCTTCTTCTTCTTCTTCTTCTTCTTCTTCTTCTTCTTCTTCTTCTTCTTCTTCTTCTTCTTCTTCTTCTTCTTCTTCTTCCTTCAGCAAATCTTGGCATTGCCCTGAATCCTGATCTTTGCTTCTTCTTTGAGTTAAGACCTATAGGGACCTATTATGTGATTACTGTAACTGCTATGATATAATTCAACCCAATGATGAAATCAGAAATGTATACATTTTGCTTAGTGACAGCATTCCACTGTAAGGAAGGGAAACAAAAAGGATGGAAGGAATATGAAGATGTTTTTCTAAAATTTAAAGTTAAGAAAAACAGTTTTTCTCTGCAAAACACATGTAAAATAATTATGCATAAATTTGTGTAAAATGTAGTTTTACTTTTTTTAAAAAAAATACGAAAGTTAGAGAGGATCATTTGTACAGAATATCATTAGCTGGGCAAATCTAGACATTCATTCTGATTCATTGCATCCAGCTATGGCTATAAAAGAGAATAAAAAAATGGCCTGTCTGATTTCTCAGCATGGTAAATCAGATCTGAGTAAAGTCATAATGTCATGTTCAAACATTCACAGCTGTGGCTATCCAAAGGAATGGTCACTGTGTCCTATAACAATAAAAAGGGAAATAATAACGATGTCTTTTAAATATTGCTGTCAGTTGCCCAATGTTACGATGGACATATTTTTGTTTTATTGAGATATTGAATGAATCACAAAACTAGCAAAGGATCCTGGGACATTTTATAAGGTATTGTCCTTATTGCGTTGAAGCAGACATTGTAGGAGGAAGCCATGTAGCAAAAAATTAGGAGGACTCTGGTGGCATCTTTTCCAACTAACACATTTTATTAAAAGGCATAAGATCTACACATTAGAAGTAATGAAGGTTACACTGTTTTATGAATTTCATTAATCATAAAGGGTTCTTTAGGAGTCCCAATTCTTCAGCTGGTCCAGGAGATTGTGCTGACAAAAAAAATTAACATTCTAGTACTAAAATCCAGGTTTTGTCTTGGCCAAAAAAAAAAAAGAGTTATTCCCCCCCCTCCCACAAAAATGCCCTCCTTAACAATCATTAAATCTCCCTGCACCACATCACTGGAACCCTGCTGAACCAGGGTTCTGAGTTGGAATCTAAAAAGCCTGGAATTCAGTCCTCTGAAAGTTCTGCAATGAATGATGTAGAACTATTATGCTAGTTTGGCCACCTGTTTATTAGTCTCAGATCCCTCCTGGGTTGTTAAAGTGGACAGGGAGGGGAGCTGCAGTTGGCTTCATGATATGGTTTCCACCTCATTGTGAGAGGAAGTGGTTCCTTCAGCCTTCAGAAAGCAATGGTGTAACCTCTTCTCAAGTTGAGCCTAATAATTTTAGAAAACTGCTATCTTGTCTCCCCCTACAGGAGGCAGGGTGGCTGTGGGGCCTTGTTCCTAACATTCATTAATTTCTCAGTGGCTTTTCATACTGTTGTCTACTCTACAGTATTCTTCTAGACCAGCTATTGGGGCCTGGAACTGGTGAAACAGTTTTACAATGGTTCTTATCCTTTCATGGTTGGCTCCCATTGGTGTTCATGGGGGAATGAAAAGAGAGAGGTCATCTCCCAAGCTAGTTCCCTTTTGTTTCCTCCTTATCTTTTACTCAGGCTTCTCTTTGTTTTCAACATTGCCACTCTTAGGCTCTTCCTTCCTGCCTTTGTTCCTTAGGTATAGCTACACAGGAGCAATCACTTCTGGATGACTAGACTAGACTAGACTAGACTAGACTAGACTAGACTAGACTAGACTAGACTAGACTAGACTAGACTAGACTAGACTAGACTAGAATAGAATAGAATAGAATAGAATAGAATAGAATAGAATAGAATAGAATAGAATGGCACGGGAATGGAAGGATTTATATTCCTTGCATTCAAAAGAATGCAAATGACCAGCTATCTGCAAGGAATATAAATCCTTCCATTCCCCACCATCTAGTCAGAGCTGAAGAAGCTTCTTGCATGAGAAGCAAAACAAAGAAAAACAAGAAAGTCCAGTTGCCTCTTGAAAAGGCACCTTTGGGACAACCATGATCTGGAGGACTGAGAATATCTATAGACATTCCGATAGGATATTTAGGGTGGAAATGGAAAGATTGTGCTTTCTTTGCAGTTAACTGGTCTTAATACTCTCTAAGTGCCATTGTGGTTACTTGGGTTTTTATCTGTGACTTCAGGGTCGCCTGAATCAGAGGTGTGAGGTGGGAAAAAGTCCCCTAATGTGATGCAAATGCAAGATATAGTTATGACTTGACAACTTGAAGCAGACAATTAAAGTCAAAAATGGAGCTGTGTAATGTAATTCAACTCTAAAGCCGGAACATAATCATAAATGGTCAGGATACTTGGCAAACCTTGTTATAGCTGCAATTCCACCCTCCCCCATCCCAAATGCATATAGTTCTTTAGTAAAAACAGATTTTACTATCCCAGGTTTTTTTGTTTCCTTTTAAGAAGAAGGAGACAGAAACTTGAGTAGAATAATAAACAGTCAGCACAGAAGAGCTGCCCAAGTGGCCATGTTTGATAGAATGTGTGTGTGTATATATATACACCAATAGCAATAGCTTTTAGATTTATATACTGTTTCATAGTGCTTTACAGCCCTCTCTAGGCAGTTTACAGAGTCAGCACCTTGCCCCCAACAATCTGGCCCCTCAAAAGGATGGAAGGCTGAGTCAACCTTGAGCCGTGAGACTCAAACTGCCGGCAATTGGCAGAATTAGCCTGAAATTCTGCATTCTAACCACTGGGCCACTAAGGCAATAGAATGGAATGGAAGAACAGAACAGAACAGAATAGAGTTGGAAGGGATCTTGGAGGTCTTCTAGTCCAGCCCCCTGCTCAAGCAGGAGAACAAGTGACTGTCTAGCCTCTTTTTAAAAATCTCCAGTGATGGACCACCCACGATTTCTGGAGGCAAGCTGTTCCACTGGTTAATTGCCCTCACTGTCAGGAAGTTTCTTCTTAATTCCAGGTTGCTTCTCTCTTTTACCATTGTTTCTTGTCCTGCCCTCTGGTGCTTTGGTGAATAACATGACCCCCTCTTTTTGGTGGCAGGCCCTCAAATACTGGAATACTGCTATCATGTCTCCCCTATTTCTTCTTTTCTTTAGACTAGCCAAACCCAAGTCCTGCAGCCGTTCTTTGTATGTTTTAGTCTCCTGGTCTTTAACCATCTTAGTTGCTCTTCTTGAATTTTTTTCCAAACTCTCAACATCTTTTTGGCTGCAATATTCCAGGTGTGGTCTTACTAGGGTTTTATAAAGCGGTACTAATACTTTGCATTATCTTGATTCTATGTCTCTGTTTATACAACCCAGGATTGTATTAGCTTTTTTGGCTGCTGCTGCACACTGCTGGCTCATAGTCAAGTGATCATCTACTAGGACTCCAAGGTCCCTCTCACAGTTACTGTTTTTAAGCCAGGTCTCACCCAATTTGTACTTGTACCTTTGATTTTTCCTGCCTAAATGTAAAACTTTGCTTTTTTCCTCATTGAAACTCCTTTTGTTGGATAGGGCCCATTGTTCAAGTTTGTCAATATCTTTTTGGATCCTGAGTTTGTCTTCTGGGGTGTTGGCTACTCCTGTCAGTTTGGTGTCATCTGCAAATTTGATGAGTTCCCCTTCAATTCCCTCATCTAAGTCATTGATGAAGATATTGAAGAGTACTGGGCCTAAGACAGAACCTTGTGGTACTCCACTGCTTACTTCTCTCCATGAAGTCTCCTCTTGCTATGATGTATGATGCCAAATGCTAGTCTTCACTGCTTACCACATGTTTTTCTTGTAAAAGAACTTTAATGTTACAAAATATGTTGCAGTAACCCTTGCTTAGGTACGATTCCTGGTCTCCGAGATAATATACAGAAGAAGAAGAAGAAGAAGAAGAAGAAGAAGAAGAAGAAGAAGAAGAAGAAGAAGAAGAAGAAGAAGAAGAAGAAGAAGAAGAAGAAGAAGAAGAAGAAGAAAGAAAGAAAGAAAGAAAGAAAGAAAGAAAGAAAGAAAGAAAGAAAGAAAGAAAGAAAGAAAGAAAGAAAGAAAGAAAGAAAGAAAGAAAGAAAGAAAGAAAGAAAGAAAGAGAAAGATCATCCCAAGAAGTTAAATGGAAGGCTAGAATGGGAAAGCAGAAAGTTTTAATTATAGAGAATCTGGAAAGACCAGATTTTTTACTTTGGTATTTCATGATGAAAATGTTTTTGAAGTTACAAGGGTGTGCCTTTGTACTAAACAAAGAAAGACTCAGGATCAAGGATAAAAGCAAGAAAAAAAGCAGGAATGATAAGCCTGATGAAGAGTGAGTGACTCTGTTCTTTTGCATCTATGGAAAATAATCTCAGCTGTACAATGTAACTTAACAAAATGCAACTTCTAAATGATCTTTCAGAAAGCTATGCAAGAAGTGGCTGAGAAGGAGAAAGAATCTGAATCTGCACATGAATGTCATGTATGGGATAGTAAAGCAACTTGAAAAAGAATATATATTAATATAGAAGAAATGTTGATTGCCCTTCTCCTAAACCACCTGCCAGAAAGCTATAAGACTATAGGACATTCACTAGCAGTGAGAGTTGAAATGTAGGTTAGCCTGACTTAAAATACTTTAATTAGCATAATTTTGACTGAAAAATCAAAATCCACCCCAGATCTGACTCAGTTTCCAAAACCAAGCACAAGGAAAGGTTGTGATTTACTTGTACAAGCCTCCGTAATTTGTAAGTCCCTTGTCCTATAAAGAGCAATCAGGAGAAACAAGTGGGGGGGGGAGGAGAAGAGAAACATTCCAGTATAGAGGAAAAGTACTATAAATAGTGAGAAAACAAAAGCAACAGAGAATGGACTACAGGTCATACTTAACTAAAGACAAAAATATGCATTGATTCTCAGGCAACCAATAGGAAAAAGGAGAAGGTTGTGAATCTAGATTCTGACACAAATCAACTATCTTTTTCTGTATCTCGACAAGGAATCTTCTAAATCTCTCTGCTAGGTAAAGAAAAAGTGATTTTACTTTAACTTAAAATATGCACTAAGTGTTCCAGATCTAGCCTGATGCTTAGATTCCAGGCTCCCACATCCCAAATCTAGCCTGATCGCAACAAAAAATAGCACAAAGTAAAAATTTAAAGGAAATCATTTATTATGTGAGACAAAATTGAGAATTAATTATGAAGTGTACTCTGAAGAAAATTGATTTTTTTCTGAAGTGGATTGCAAATTAATGCAACTGTGTGACTTCATGGGGAGAAACTTATTTTTTATTTCAGACACATTATGCAAAGACCTGGCTCTCTGGGAAAGTGGGAAAGGTGGAAGAAAAGAAAAGTAAAAAAGAAAAGAAAAGAAAAGAAGAAGATGGCCAGCAGCAAAATAGATGGGCCCATTATAGCTATACTGTGGAAAACCTGAACAAGCAGGTTAAGTACTGGTTGTCAGGGAGAAAATCTATCTGCCTGGTCACTAAGAGCTGGCACCAACTTAATGGCACATAATCAATCAATAAAAATTGTGACAGCATGGCACCATGTCATTAGAGGAACAAAACTAAAGAAAGTATGAGTTTAGGTAGGACTATGCCTTTCCCCACATACATTCTTTCAGTGGTTGGATAGAGAATCTCACTATATGTTGATACCATGCCAAGCTAAAGGAGGAACATAATGGAAGCAAGTTGAAGCTGCAGCAGAGGAGAATGGAACATAGACATCCAAATGCTGTTCACCAATTAGAAGATCTGGCCAAGAGCTCAAAAACACAGCCATGTGAAAATCAGTCCAGCTGTCCAAGGTAAAGGAAGCAAGATGTTTATCTCTAAATGGGGGGGGGAGACAAAACAGCTCTTAGAGTTGATCCATCTGTGGGACCATGCAATTAATTATATCAGGCAGAAACAAATGCGTGTTCCCATTTATAGATGACTAACAACAATAATGCAAATCTAGTTTTTTGCTATTTACTAGGCAAGAAGAGCTTACCGTACAAATGATGACATTGTCCGATATGTCAGACCAGAATTGTAAGATAAGGAATCAATGACATGCATGCTGCACAACCTAGCACTGGCAAGTAAGTACCAAGAAGAAGTAGTCAGCATTGTCATCTACTTGCAAATTAGACTCTAGCTCAAAACCACAAATGCAATAACATATGAGTTAAGGCAGGGGTGTCAAACTGCCGGCCCACGGGCCAGATGCATTATGCTGAAACCACACTCACCCCATTGCCGGCAATGGAAAAAAAGTTGCGATACATCATGACCCGTCATGTGATGTGCGAGTTTGACACTCCTGAGTTAGATTGGAAGGAACCCAATCTAGGGTATATTAGGAAGTTTAGTTTTAGGATTCAGGGCTGTGTGCCCAAAGAAAGGAGAACCAAACTGAATTGCAGATGTGAGGAAGGAGTGATGATTGGATCCCTATAATACTGCTAAGAATCCTAGATCCTGCCATATAAACCATTAACATGTGTAATATTTTTTTGATGAGAAAGAAAATAAGAATAATGCAGTAATGTCAGATCTTGTTTCCCATAAACAAACCAGAAACTGAGAGCACAAACCTCAGTAGATGTCTGCTACAGCAGTATACAAGCCAGTGCCAAAGGAAACAATGAAACAACAGAGTTGAGATGCTTTGAGAAATCCAGCAAAGGAATTCCCCTCTAAAGGCTTTTGTACATCACCAAAAAGGGCAGACATGAAAGAGTTGTGCACATAAAAGGTCTTTAAGAGGACACCAAGAAAGATATTCAGAAGAATTAAGAAAGGCTGCAGAAGAGGAAAGTGAAATGTTGCCCAACGATGCTGCCAGAAACTTGTCAAGCTCTGCACAGAAACCATGAGATGCAAATGAATCTTTATGATCAAGCATGGTGCAGAATGGGATGTCCAGTGCCAGAAAGACAGAATCACGGCTAAGGGATAAGCCAAAGGTTTAGCAAGGACTATGATGAATCTACTGTACTTGTGGTGAAGGACACTACTCAGCACAGATGCAAGCATGAAACCTGCAAGTGAAATAAAATCCTGCATTTTTGGCAGGGAGAAAACAAGGGAGACCTCTACGTACAGCTGCTACTTATTTTCAAGGAATCAGAAAAGCAGGAGCTGAGAGGTTCAATCTCCAGAGAAGCATCCATTTGAATTGTATGTTGCCAGAGTCATTGAAAACCAAGATCATGGCATCCGGCTCTCTCAATTCCTGGCAAATAGATGAGGAAGAAATGGAGGTAGTGACAGATTTTATCTTCCTGGGCTCCAAGATCACCACAGATGGGGACTGCAGCCAAGAAATTAAAAGACGCTTGCTCCTGGGGAGGAAAGCTATGGCAAATCTAGACAGCATACTAAAAAGCAGAGATATCACCCTGCCAACAAAAGTACGTATAGTCAAGGCCATGGTTTTCCCAGTTGCAATGTATGGCTGTGAAAGTTGGACCATAAGAAAGGCTGAGCGCAAAAGAATTGAGGCCTTTGAACTATGGTGCTGGAGAAGACTCCTGCGAGTCCCTTGGACTGCAAGGCGATCAAACTGGTCAGTCCTAGAAGAGATCAACCCTGACTGCTCCTTAGAAGGCCAGATCCTGGAGTTGAAACTCAAGTACCTAATGAGAAGGAAGGACTCACTGGAGAAGAGCCTAATGATGGGAAAGATTAAGGGCAATAGAAGAAGGGGACGACAGAGAATGAGGTGGCTGGATGGAGTCACTGAAGCAGTAGGCGTGAGCTTAAATGGACTCCAGAAGATGGTAGAGGACAGGAAGGCCTGGAGGAACGTTGTCCATAGGGTCGCAATGGGTCGGACACGACTTCGCAACTAACAACAACAACAAGAGTCATTGACTGAGATGAACAGCTATAGAAATTGAATAAATAAATAAAACCAGTGCTTTTCAACCTTGGCAACTTTAAGATGTATAGACTTCAACTTCTAGATTTCCCAAGCCAGCATGTTGACTGGGAAATTTTGGGAGTTGAAGTCCACATATTTCCACATATTTTCAAGTTGCCAGTGTTGAAAAACACTGGATTAGAGGCTATTGAAGCAGCAGTCCACACATCTAAGTGGTCTAAAGCAGCCAGAACCTGGAATGAAAAGCTGAACTAAATGCGTGACAAGAATACAAAGTGAAGTGGACCTCTACCTTTTTTTTTTCAGATACAAACACAACACATGGACATATGTTCTGATCTAAGAAGATAGTTAAGCATCTGTTACCACCAGGTGGAAAGAGTCAAGATAATGTAAAAAATGTTCCACAAAGAAATGATGCTGAAAGAATGGAGAAGCATCTCCTACTATTTTGGCATTCCACAGAAAAAGAGAAGGATGGAAGTTACCCTTTTGGCAGAAAAGAGAAGATGCAATGTTTTCTCACATGCTTTATGGCTGAGTGAAGCCAATAAAGCAGAATCTGGCATCCTAAAACAGACTTCAAACAACTTGTTGTTGTTGTTGTTAGTTACAAAGTCGTGTCCGACCCATCGCGACCCCATGGACAACGTTCCTCCAGGCCTTCTTGTCCTCTACCATCTTCTGGAGTCCATTTAAGCTCACGCCAACTGCTTCAGTGACTCCATCCAGCCACCTCATTCTCTGTCGTCCCCTTCTTCTATTGCCCTCAATCTTTCCTAGCATTAGGCTCTTCTCCAGTGAGTCCTTCCTTCTCATTAGGTGGCCAAAGTACTTGAGTTTCAACTTCAGGATATGGCCTTCTAAGGAGCAGTCAGGGTTGATCTCCTCTAGGACTGACCGGTTTGATCGCCTTGCAGTCCAAGGGACTCGCAGGAGTCTTCTCCAGCACCATAGTTCAAAGGCCTCAATTCTTTTGCGTTCAGCCTTTCTTATGGTCCAACTTCACAGCCATACATTGCAACTGGGAAAACATGGCCTTGGACGAAAAAAACATCCGTACTTTTTGTTGCAGGCTGATGTCCTCGCTTTTTAGTGGCTGTCTACATTTGCCATAGCTTTCCCTCCCCAGGAGCAAGCCGTCTTTTAATTTCGTGCTGCAGTCCCCATC